>JAKVIS010002577.1:0-21947 GCA_033119425.1 Bufotes viridis | reverse complement strand
ATGCTGCAGGAATCGAAAAGCAGATTCCAACCCAGTATTTAAATGCAGCTATAGTGAAAAGTGCTCATAAACTAGGTTTTCTCCTTGCTGACTTCTGTGGTTGCAATACAAACCCTTGCCAACATGTCTTATTCATTGAAATGACAACTGTGTTTAACTGCAAATCAAAATGGCTGCCTCCAGAAAATCAATATGGCAGCCTCCATAAAAATTTCAATAGACGGAACACTGAGCGTGTCACAATGGAACCCTTCAGCATACATGGATGATGACATCACAATGGACCCTTGCTGTTTTCCTCCCTGGCAGCAGCCATGATGCTTCATTCTTCAGTCAGGTGTGGATCCATGCACCTCAACAGGTAAGAGCACCAATCAACAGGTAAAGGGCACGTTTTTGTGTGCGTCAAACGAAGGTGTCAGATTATGAAAGATTTGTTTGAGGGAACTAGTGGCGCTTCTGTGCAGATTGGAATACTGTCCAGCGTCTATTAGCAAGCCCAGAACACAAAAGCCTTCTTAACTGTTCCTGATAGTATGGAAAACTGAACTCTTAGATTAACCCTCGTTACTCGCTTTCTCAACACAGGAATATAAAGCGGCCACCGACAAAGCTAAGCCTTTTCTGTTTCTTGCTTTTTGGCCGCTGAAATGCAGGTGCAGTTCAGCTTAGCTTCTGAAACTCACCACCTCTCATGATATACCATACCTTTTATGCATTTTTGGAGTTGGCAGAATGAGGATGCACCAGCCTGTCCAATCAAAGTTCTGTGCTAGAACTAAATTAACTTAGCACCTCTGTAACTGAGCTACATGCTGCAGGAATCGAAAAGCAGATTCCAACCCAGTATTTTAATGCAGCTATAGTGAAAAGTGCTCATAAACTAGGTTTTCTCCTTGCTGACTTCTGTGGTTGCAATACAAACCCTTGCCAACATTTCTTATTCATTGAAATGATAACTGTGTTTAACTGCAAATCAAAATGGCTGCCTCCAGAAAATCAATATGGCAGCCTCCATAAAAATTTCAATAGACGGAACACTGAGCGTGTCACAATGGAACCCTTCAGCATACATGGATGATGACATCACAATAGACCCTTGCTGTTTTCCTCCCTGGCAGCAGCCATGATGCTTCATTCTTCAGTCAGGTGTGGATCCATGCACCTCAACAGGTAAGGTCACCAATCAACAGGTAAGGGCACGTTTTTGTGTGCGTCATACAAAGGTGTCAGATTATGAAAGATTTGTTTGAGGGAACTTGTGGCGCTTCTGTGCAGATTGGAATACTGTCCAGCATCTATTAGCAAGCCCAGAACACAAAAGCCTTCTTAATTGTTCCTGATGGTATGGAAAACTGAACTCTTAGATTAACCCTCGTTGCTCGCTTTCTCAACACAGGAATATAAAGCGGCCACCGACAAAGCTAAGCCTTTTCTGTTTCTTGCTTTTTGGCCGCTGAAATGCAGGTGCAGTTATGCTTAACTTCTGCAACTCACCACCTCTCATGATATACCATACCTTTTATGCATTTTTGGAGTTGGCAGAATGATAATGCACCAGCCTGTCCAATCAAATTTCTGTGCTAGAACTAAATTAACTTAGCACCTCTGTAACTGAGCTACATGCTGCAGGAATCGAAAAGTAGATTCCAACCCAGTATTTTAATGCAGCTATAGTGAAAAGTGCTCATAAACTAGGTTTTCTCCTTGCTGACTTCTGTGGTTGCAATCCAATCCCTTGCCAACATTTCTTATTCATTGAAATGACAACTGTGTTTAACTGCAAATCAAAATGGCTGCCTCCAGAAAATCAATATGGCAGCCTACATAAAAATTTCAATAGACGGAACACTGAGCGTGTCACAATGGAACCCTTCAGCATACATGGATGATGACATCACAATAGACCCTTGCTGTTTTCCTCCCTGGCAGCAGCCATGATGCTTCATTCTTCAGTCAGGTGTGGATCCATGCACCTCAACAGGTAAGGGCAGCAATCAACAGGTAAGGGCACGTTTTTGTGTGCGTCAAGCGAAGGTGTCAGATTATGAAAGATTTGTTTGAGGGAACAAGTGGCGCTTCTGTGCAGATTGGAATACTGTCCAGCGTCTATTAGCAAGCTCAGAACACAAAAGCCTTCTTAACTGTTCCTGATGGTATGGGAAACTGAACTCTTAGATTAACCCTCGTTACTCGCTTTCTCAACACAGGAATATAAAGCGGCCACTGACAAAGCTAAGCCTTTTCTGTTTCTTGCTTTTTGGCCGCTGAAATGCAGGTGCAGTTCAGCTTAGCTTCTGCAACTCACCACCTCTCATGAGATACCATACCTTTTATGCATTTTTGGAGTTGGCAGAATGAGGATGCACCAGCCTGTCCAATCAAAGTTCTGTGCTAGCACTAAATTAACTTAGCACCTCTGTAGCTGAGCTACATGCTGCAGGAATCGAAAAGCAGATTCCAACCCAGTATTTTAATGCAGCTATAGTGAAAAGTGCTCATAAACTAGGTTTTCTCCTTGCTGACTTCTGTGGTTGCAATCCAATCCCTTGCCAACATTTCTTATTCATTGAAATGACAACTGTGTTTAACTGCAAATCAAAATGGCTGCCTCCAGAAAATCAATATGGCAGCCTCCATAAAAATTTCAATAGACGGAACACTGAGCGTGTCACAATGGAACCCTTCAGCATACATGGATGATGACATCACAATGAACCCTTGCTGTTTTCCTCCCTGGCAGCAGCCATGATGCTTCATTCTTCAGTCAGGTGTGGATCCATGCACCTCCACAGGTAAGAGCACCAATCAATAGGTAAGGGCACGTTTTTGTGTGTGTCAAACAAAGGTGTCAGATTATGAAATATTTGTTTGAGGGAACTAGTGGCGCTTCTGTGCAGATTGGAATACTGTCCAGCGTCTATTAGCAAGCCCAGAACACAAAAGCCTTCTTAACTGTTCCTGATGGTATGGAAAACTGAACTCTTAGATTAACCCTCGTTACTCGCTTTCTCAACACAGGATTATAAAGCGGCCACTGACAAAGCTAAGCCTTTTCTGTTTCTTGCTTTTGGCCGCTGAAATGCAGGTGCAGTTCAGCTTAGCTTCTGCAACTCACCACCTCTCATGAGATACCATACCATTTATGCATTTTTGGAGTTGGCAGAATGAGGATGCACCAGCCTGTCCAATCAAAGTTCTGTGCTAGCACTAAATGAACTTAGCACCTCTGTAACTGAGCTACATGCTGCAGGAATCCAAAAGCAGATTCCAACCCAGTATTTTAATGCAGCTATAGTGAAAAGTGCTCATAAACTAGGTTTTCTCCTTGCTGACTTCTGTGGTTGCAATCCAATCCCTTGCCAACATTTCTTATTCATCGAAATGACAGCTGTGTTTAACTGCAAACCAAAATGGCAGCCTCCAGAAAATAAATATGGCAGCCTCCATAAAAATTTCAATAGACAGAACACTGAGCGTGTCACAATGGAACCCTTCAGCATACATGGATGATGACATCACAATAGACCCTTGCTGTTTTCCTCCCTGGCAGCAGTCATGATGTTTCATTCTTCAGTCAGGTGTGGATCCATGCACCTCAACAGGTAAGGGCACGTTTTTGTGTGTGTCAAACGAAGGTCTCAGCTTATGAAAGATTTGTTTGAGGGAACAACTGGCGCTTCTGTGCAGATTGGAATACTGTCCAGCATCTATTAGCAAGCCCAGAACACACAAGCCTTCTTAACTGTTCCTGATGGTATGGAAAACTGAACTCTTAGATTAACCCTCGTTACTCGCTTTCTCAACACAGGAATATAAAGCGGCCACCGACAAAGCTAAGCCTTTTCTGTTTCTTGCTTTTTGGCCGCTGAAATGCAGGTGCAGTTCAGCTTAGCTTCTGCAACTCACCACCTCTCATGAGATACCATACCTTTTATGCATTTTTGGAGTTGGCAGAATGAGGATGCACCAGCCTATCCAATCAAAGTTCTGTGCTAGCACTAAATGACCTTAGTATCTCTGTAACTGAGCTACATGCTGCAGGAATCCAAAAGCAGATTCCAACCCAGTATTTTAATGCAGCTATAGTGAAAAGTGCTCATAAACTAGGTTTTCTCCTTGCTGACTTCTGTGGTTGCAATCCAAACCCTTGCCAACATTTCTTATTCATTGAAATGACAACTGTGTTTAACTGCAAATCAAAATGGCTGCCTCCAGAAAATCAATATGGCAGCCTCCATAAAAATTTTAATAGACGGAACACTGAGCGTGTCACAATGGAACCCTTCAGCATACATGGATGATGACATCACAATGGACCCTTGCTGTTCTCCTCCCTGGCAGCAGCCATGATGCTTTATTCTTCAGTCAGGTGTGGATCCATGCACCTCAACAGGTAAGGACACCAATCAACAGGTAAGGGCACGTTTTTGTGTGCGTCAAGCGAAGGTGTCAGATTATGAAAGATTTGTTTGAGGGAACTAGTGGCGCTTCTGTGCAGATTGGAATACTGTCCAGCGTCTATTAGCAAGCCCAGAACACAAAAGCCTTCTTAACTGTTCCTGATGGTATGGAAAACTGAACTCTTAGATTAACCCTCGTTACTCGCTTTCTCAACACAGGATTATAAAGCGGCCACTGACAAAGCTAAGCCTTTTCTGTTTCTTGCTTTTTGGCCGCTGAAATGCAGGTGCAGTTCAGCTTAGCTTCTGCAACTCACCACCTCTCATGAGATACCATACCTTTTATGCATTTTTGGAGTTGGCAGAATGAGGATGCACCAGCCTGTCCAATCAAAGTTCTGTGCTAGCACTAAATGAACTTAGCACCTCTGTAACTGAGCTACATGCTGCAGGAATCCAAAAGCAGATTCCAACCCAGTATTTTAATGCAGCTATAGTGAAAAGTGCTCATAAACTAGGTTTTCTCCTTGCTGACTTCTGTGGTTGCAATCCAATCCCTTGCCAACATTTCTTATTCATTGAAATGACAGCTGTGTTTAACTGCAAACCAAAATGGCAGCCTCCAGAAAATAAATATGGCAGCCTCCATAAAAATTTCAATAGACAGAACACTGAGCGTGTCACAATGGAACCCTTCAGCATACATGGATGATGACATCACAATAGACCCTTGCTGTTTTCCTCCCTGGCAGCAGCCATGATGTTTCATTCTTCAGTCAGGTGTGGATCCATGCACCTCAACAGTAAGGGCCAATCAAAGGTAAGGGCACGTTTTTGTGTGCGTCAAACGAAGGTCTCAGCTTATGAAAGATTTGTTTGAGGGAACAACTGGCGCTTCTGTGCAGATTGGAATACTGTCCAGCATCTATTAGCAAGCCCAGAACACACAAGCCTTCTTAACTGTTCCTGATGGTATGGAAAACTGAACTCTTAGATTAACCCTCGTTACTCGCTTTCTCAACACAGGAATATAAAGCGGCCACCGACAAAGCTAAGCCTTTTCTGTTTCTTGCTTTTTGGCCGCTGAAATGCAGGTGCAGTTCAGCTTAGCTTCTGCAACTCACCACCTCTCATGAGATACCATACCTTTTATGCATTTTTGGAGTTGGCAGAATGAGGATGCACCAGCCTGTCCAATCAAAGTTCTGTGCTAGCACTAAATTAACTTAGCACCTCTGTAGCTGAGCTACATGCTGCAGGAATCAAAAAGCAGATTCCAACCCAGTATTTTAATGCAGCTATAGTGAAAAGTGCTCATAAACTAGGTTTTCTCCTTGCTGACTTCTGTGGTTGCAATCCAATCCCTTGCCAACATTTCTTATTCATTGAAATGACAACTGTGTATAACTGCAAATCAAAATGGCTGCCTCCAGAAAATCAATATGGCAGCCTCCATAAAAATTTCAATAGACGGAACACTAAGCGTGTTACAATGGAACCCTTCAGCATACATGGATGATGACATCACAATGGACCCTTGCTGTTTTCCTCCCTGGCAGCAGCCATGATGCTTCATTCTTCAGTCAGGTGTGGATCCATGCACCTCAACAGGTAAGGGCGCCAATCAACAGGTAAGGGCACGTTTTTGTGTGCGTCAAACGAAGGTGTCAGATTATGAAAGATTTGTTTGAGGGAACTAGTGGCGCTTCTGTGCAGATTGGAATACTGTCCAGCGTCTATTAGCAAGCCCAGAACACAAAAGCCTTCTTAACTGTTCCTGATGGTATGGAAAACTGAACTCTTAGATTAACCCTCGTTACTCGCTTTCTCAACACAGGAATATAAAGCGGCCACCGACAAAGCTAAGCCTTTTCTGTTTCTTGCTTTTTGGCCGCTGAAATGCAGGTGCAGTTCAGCTTAGCTTCTGCAACTCACCACCTCTCATGAGATACCATACCTTTTATGCATTTTTGGAGTTGGCAGAATGAGGATGCACCAGCCTGTCCAATCAAAGTTCTGTGCTAGCACTAAATTAACTTAGCACCTCTGTAGCTGAGCTACATGCTGCAGGAATCAAAAGCAGATTCCAACCCAGTATTTTAATGCAGCTATAGTGAAAAGTGCTCTTAAACTAGGTTTTCTTTTTGCTGACTTCTGTGGTTGCAATCCAAACCCTTGCCAACATTTCTTATTCATTGAAATGACAACTGTGTTTAACTGCAAATCAAAATGGCTGCCTCCAGAAAATCAATATGGCAGCCTCCATAAAAATTTCAATAGACGGAACACTAAGTGTGTTACAATGGAACCCTTCAGCATACATGGATGATGACATCACAATAGACCCTTGCTGTTTTCCTCCCTGGCAGCCGCCATGATGCTTCATTCTTCAGTCAGGTGTGGATCCATGCCCCTCAACAGGTAAGGTCATCAATCAACAGGTAAGGGCACGTTTTTGTGTGCGTCAAACGAAGGTGTCAGATTATGAAAGATTTGTTTGAGGGAACTAGTGGCGCTTCTGTGCAGATTGGAATACTGTCCAGCATCTATTAGCAAGCCCAGAACACAAAAGCCTTCTTAACTGTTCCTGATGGTATGGAAAACTGAACTCTTAGATTAACCCTCGTTACTCGCTTTCTCAACACAGGATTATAAAGCGGCCACTGACAAAGCTAAGCCTTTTCTGTTTCTTGCTTTTTAGCCGCTGAAATGCAGGTGCAGTTCAGCTTAGCTTCTGCAACTCACCACCTCTCATGAGATACTATACCTTTTCTGCATTTTCGGAGTTGGCAGAATGAGGATGCACCAGCCTGTCCAATCAAAGTTCTGTGCTAGCACTAAATGAAATTAGCACCTCTGTAACTGAGCTACATGCTGCAGGAATCCAAAAGCAGATTCCAACCCAGTATTTTAATGCAGCTATAGTGAAAAGTGCTCATAAACTAGGTTTTCTCCTTGCTGACTTCTGTGGTTGCAATCCAATCCCTTGCCAACATTTCTTATTCATTGAAATGACAACTGTGTTTAACTGCAAATCAAAATGGCTGCCTCCAGAAAATCAATATGGCAGCCTCCATAAAAATTTCAATAGACGGAACACTAAGCGTGTTACAATGGAACCCTTAAGCATACATGGATGATGACATCACAATGGACCCTTGCTGTTTTCCTCCCTGGCAGCAGCCATGATGCTTCATTCTTCAGTCAGGTGTGGATCCATGCACCCCAACAGGTAAGGCGCCAATCAACAGGTAAGGGCATGTTTTTGTGTGCGTCAAACGAAGGTGTCAGATTATGAAAGATTTGTTTGACGGAACTAGTGGCGCTTCTGTGCAGATTGGAATACTGTCCAGCGTCTATTAGCAAGCCCAGAACACAAAAGCCTTCTTAACTGTTCCTGATGGTATGGAAAACTGAACTCTTAGATTAACCCTCGTTACTCGCTTTCTCAACACAGGAATATAAAGCGGCCACCGAGAAAGCTAAGAGATTTTCTGTTTCTTGCATTTTGACCGCTGAATTGCCAGTGCAGTTCAGCTTAACTTCTGCAACTCACCACCTCTCATGAGATAATATACCTTTTATGCATTTTTGGAGTTGGCAGAAAGAGGATGCACCAGCCTGTCCAATCAAAGTTCTGTGCTAGCACTAAATTACCTTAGCACCTCTGTAACTGAGCTACATGCTGCAGGAATCCAAAAGCAGATTCCAACCCAGTATTTTAATGCAGCTATAGTGAAAAGTGCTCATAAACTAGGTTTTCTCCTTGCTGACTTCTGTGGTTGCAATCCAATCCCCTGCCAACATTTCTTATTCCTTGAAATGACAACTGTGTTTAACTGCAAATCTAAATGGCTGCCTCCAGAAAATCAATATGGCAGCCTCCATAAAAATTTCAATAGACGGAACACTGAGCGTGTCACAATGGAACCCTTCAGCATACATGGATGATGACATCACAATAAACCCTTGCTGTTTTCCTCCCTGGCAGCAGCCATGATGCTTCATTCTTCAGTCAGGTGTGGATCCATGCACCTCAACAGGTAAGAGCACCAATAAACAGGTAAGGGCACGTTTTTGTGTGTGTCAAACGAAGGTGTCAGATTATGAAAGATTTGTTTGAGGGAACTAGTGGCGCTTCTGTGCAGATTGGAATACTGTCCAGCGTCTATTAGCAAGCCCAGAACACAAAAGCCTTATTAACTGTTCCTGATGGTATGGAAAACTGAACTCTTAGATTAACCCTCGTTACTCGCTTTCTCAACACAGGATTATAAAGCGGCCACTGACAAAGCTAAACCTTTTCTGTTTCTTGCTTTTTGGCCGCTGAAATGCAGGTGCAGTTCAGCTTAGCTTCTGCAACTCACCACCTCTCATGAGATACCATACCTTTTATGCATTTTTGGAGTTGGCAGAATGAGGATGCACCAGCCTGTCCAATCAAAGTTCTGTGCTAGCACTAAATGAACTTAGCACTTCTGTAACTGAGCTACATGCTGCAGGAATCCAAAAGCAGATTCCAACCCAGTATTTTAATGCAGCTATAGTGAAAAGTGCTCATAAACTAGGTTTTCTCCTTGCTGACTTCTGTGGTTGCAATCCAATCCCTTGCCAACATTTCTTATTCATTGAAATGACAGCTGTGTTTAACTGCAAACCAAAATGGCAGCCTGCAGAAAATAAATATGGCAGCCTCCATAAAAATTTCAATAGACAGAACACTTAGCGTGTCACAATGGAACCCTTCAGCATACATGGATGATGACATCACAATAGACCCTTGCTGTTTTCCTCCCTGGCAGCAGCCATGATGTTTCATTCTTCAGTCAGGTGTGGATCCATGCACCTCAACAGGTAAGGGCACGTTTTTGTGCGTGTCAAACGAATGTCTCAGCTTATGAAAGATTTGTTTGAGGGAACAACTGGCGCTTCTGTGCAGATTGGAATACTGTCCAGCATCTATTAGCAAGCCCAGAACACACAAGCCTTCTTAACTGTTCCTGATGGTATGGAAAACTGAACTCTTAGATTAACCCTCGTTACTCGCTTTCTCAACACAGGAATATAAAGCGGCCACCGACAAAGCTAAGCCTTTTCTGTTTCTTGCTTTTTGGCCGCTGAAATGCAGGTGCAGTTCAGCTTAGCTTCTGCAACTCATCACCTCTCATGAGATACCATACCTTTTATGCATTTTTGGAGTTGGCAGAATGAGGATGCACCAGCCTATCCAATCAAAGTTCTGTGCTAGCACTAAATGACCTTAGTATCTCTGTAACTGAGCTACATGCTGCAGGAATCCAAAAGCAGATTCCAACCCAGTATTTTAATGCAGCTATAGTGAAAAGTGCTCATAAACTAGGTTTTCTCCTTGCTGACTTCTGTGGTTGCAATCCAAACCCTTGCCAACATTTCTTATTCATTGAAATGACAACTGTGTTTAACTGCAAATCAAAATGGCTGCCTCCAGAAAATCAATATGGCAGCCTCCATAAAAATTTCAATAGACGGAACACTGAGCGTGTCACAATGGAACCCTTCAGCATACATGGATGATGACATCACAATGGACCCTTGCTGTTCTCCTCCCTGGCAGCAGCCATGATGCTTTATTCTTCAGTCAGGTGTGGATCCATGCACCTCAACAGGTAAGGACACCAATCAACAGGTAAGGGCACGTTTTTGTGTGCGTCAAACGAAGGTGTCAGATTATGAAAGATTTGTTTGAGGGAACTAGTGGCGCTTCTGTGCAGATTGGAATACTGTCCAGCGTCTATTAGCAAGCCCAGAACACAAAAGCCTTCTTAACTGTTCCTGATGGTATGGAAAACTGAACTCTTAGATTAACCCTCGTTACTCGCTTTCTCAACACAGGATTATAAAGCGGCCACTGACAAAGCTAAGCCTTTTCTGTTTCTTGCTTTTTGGCCGCTGAAATGCAGGTGCAGTTCAGCTTAGCTTCTGCAACTCACCACCTCTCATGAGATACCATACCTTTTATGCATTTTTGGAGTTGGCAGAATGAGGATGCACCAGCCTGTCCAATCAAAGTTCTGTGCTAGCACTAAATGAACTTAGCACCTCTGTAACTGAGCTACATGCTGCAGGAATCCAAAAGCAGATTCCAACCCAGTATTTTAATGCAGCTATAGTGAAAAGTGCTCATAAACTAGGTTTTCTCCTTGCTGACTTCTGTGGTTGCAATCCAATCCCTTGCCAACATTTCTTATTCATTGAAATGACAGCTGTGTTTAACTGCAAACCAAAATGGCAGCCTCCAGAAAATAAATATGGCAGCCTCCATAAAAATTTCAATAGACAGAACACTGAGCGTGTCACAATGGAACCCTTCAGCATACATGGATGATGACATCACAATAGACCCTTGCTGTTTTCCTCCCTGGCAGCAGCCATGATGTTTCATTCTTCAGTCAGGTGTGGATCCATGCACCTCAACAGGTAAGGGCACCAATTAACAGGTAAGGGCACGTTTTTGTGTGTGTCAAATGAAGGTCTCAGCTTATGAAAGATTTGTTTGAGGGAACAAGTGGCGCTTCTGTGCAGATTGGAATACTGTCCAGCATCTATTAGCAAGCCCAGAACACAAAAGCCTTCTTAACTGTTCCTGATGGTATGGAAAACTGAACTCTTAGATTAACCCTCGTTACTCGCTTTCTCAACACAGGAATATAAAGCGGCCACCGAGAAAGCTAAGCCTTTTCTGTTTCTTGCTTTTTGGCCGCTGAAATGCAGGTGCAGTTCAGCTTAGCTTCTGCAACTCACCACCTCTCATGATATACCATACCTTTTATGCATTTTTGGAGTTGGCAGAATGAGGATGCACCAGCCTGTCCAATAAAAGTTCTGTGCTAGAACTAAATTAACTTAGCACCTCTGTAACTGAGCTACATGCTGCAGGAATCGAAAAGTAGATTCCAACCCAGTATTTTAATGCAGCTATAGTGAAAAGTGCTCATAAACTAGGTTTTCTCGTTGCTGACCTCTGTGGTTGCAATACTAACCCTTGCCAACATTTCTTATTCATTGAAATGACAACTGTGTTTAACTGCAAATCAAAATGGCTGCCTCCAGAAAATCAATATGGCAGCCTCCATAAAAATTTCAATAGACGGAACACTGAGCGTGTCCCAATGGAACCCTTCAGCATACATGGATGATGACATCACAATAGACCCTTGCTGTTTTCCTCCCTGGCAGCAGCCATGATGCTTCATTCTTCAGTCAGGTGTGAATCCATGCACCTCAACAGGTAAGGGCACCAATCAACAGGTAAGGGCACGTTTTTGTGTGCGTCAAACGAAGGTGTCAGATTATGAAATATTTGTTTGAGGGAACTAGTGGCGCTTCTGTGCAGATTGGAATACTGTCCAGCGTCTATTAGCAAGCCCAGAACACAAAAGCCTTCTTAACTGTTCCTGATGGTATGGAAAACTGAACTCTTAGATTAACCCTCGTTACTCGCTTTCTCAACACAGGAATATAAAGCGGCCACCGACAAAGCTAAGCCTTTTCTGTTTCTTGCTTTTTGGCCGCTGAAATGCAGGTGCAGTTCAGCTTAGCTTCTGCAACTCACCACCTCTCATGAGATAATATACCTTTTATGCATTTTTGGAGTTGGCAGAAAGAGGATGCACCAGCCTGTCCAATCAAAGTTCTGTGCTAGCACTAAATTACCTTAGCACCTCTGTAACTGAGCTACATGCTGCATGAATCCAAAAGCAGATTCCAACCCAGTATTTTAATGCAGCTATTGTAAAAAGTACTCATAAACTAGGTTTTCTCCTTGCTGACTTCTGTGGTTGCAATCCAATCCCTTGCCAACATTTCTTATTCATTGAAATGACAACTGTGTTTAACTGCAAATCAAAATGGCTGCCTCCAGAAAATCAATATGGCAGCCTCCATAAAAATTTCAATAGACGGAACACTGAGCGTGTCACAATGGAACCCTTCAGCATACATGGATGATGACTTCACAATGAACCCTTGCTGTTTTCCTCCCTGGCAGCAGCCACGATGCTTCATTCTTCAGTCAGGTGTGGATCCATGCACCTCAACAGGTAAGAGCACCAATAAACAGGTAAGGGCACGTTTTTGTGTGTGTCAAACAAAGGTGTCAGATTATGAAAGATTTGTTTGAGGGAACTAGTGGCGCTTCTGTGCAGATTGGAATACTGTCCAGCGTCTATTAGCAAGCCCAGAACACAAAAGCCTTCTTAACTGTTCCTGATGGTATGGAAAACTGAACTCTTAGATTAACCCTCGTTACTCGCTTTCTCAACACAGGATTATAAAGCGGCCACTGACAAAGCTAAGCCTTTTCTGTTTCTTGGTTTTTGGCCGCTGAAATGCAGGTGCAGTTCAGCTTAGCTTCTGCAACTCACCACCTCTCATGAGATACCATACCTTTTATGCATTTTTGGAGTTGGCAGAATGAGGATGCACCAGCCTGTCCAATCAAAGTTCTGTGCTAGCACTAAATGAACTTAGCACCTCTGTAACTGAGCTACATGCTGCAGGAATCCAAAAGCAGATTCCAACCCAGTATTTTAATGCAGCTATAGTGAAAAGTGCTCATAAACTAGGTTTTCTCCTTGCTGACTTCTGTGGTTGCAATCCAATCCCTTGCCAACATTTCTTATTCATTGAAATGACAGCTGTGTTTAACTGCAAACCAAAATGGCAGCCTCCAGAAAATAAATATGGCAGCCTCCATAAAAATTTCAATAGACAGAACACTGAGCGTGTCACAATGGAACCCTTCAGCATACATGGATGATGACATCACAATAGACCCTTGCTGTTTTCCTCCCTGGCAGCAGCCATGATGTTTCATTCTTCAGTCAGGTGTGGATCCATGCACCTCAACAGGTAAGGGCACCAATTAACAGGTAAGGGCACGTTTTTGTGTGTGTCAAATGAAGGTCTCAGCTTATGAAAGATTTGTTTGAGGGAACAAGTGGCGCTTCTGTGCAGATTGGAATACTGTCCAGCATCTATTAGCAAGCCCAGAACACACAAGCCTTCTTAACTGTTCCTGATGGTATGGAAAACTGAACTCTTAGATTAACCCTCGTTACTCGCTTTCTCAACACAGGAATATAAAGCGGCCACCGACAAAGCTAAGCCTTTTCTGTTTCTTGCTTTTTGGCCGCTGAAATGCAGGTGCAGTTCAGCTTAGCTTCTGCAACTCACCACCTCTCATGAGATACCATACCTTTTATGCATTTTTGGAGTTGGCAGAATGAGGATGCACCAGCCTGTCCAATCAAAGTTCTGTGCTAGCACTAAATGACCTTAGTATCTCTGTAACTGAGCTACATGCTGCAGGAATCCAAAAGCAGATTCCAACCCAGTATTTTAATGCAGCTATAGTGAAAAGTGCTCATAAACTAGGTTTTCTCCTTGCTGACTTCTGTGGTTGCAATCCAATCCCTTGCCAACATTTCTTATTCATTGAAATGACAACTGTGTTTAACTGCAAATCAAAATGGCTGCCTCCAGAAAATCAATATGGCAGCCTCCATAAAAATTTCAATAGACGGAACACTGAGCGTGTCACAATGGAACCCTTCAGCATACATGGATGATGACATCACAATAGACCCTTGCTGTTTTCCTCCCTGGCAGCAGCCATGATGCTTCATTCTTCAGTCAGGTGTGGATCCATGCACCTCAACAGGTAAGAGCACCAATCAACAGGTAAGGGCACGTTTTTGTGTGTGTCAAACGAAGGTGTCAGATTATGAAAGATTTGTTTGAGGGAACTAGTGGCGCTTCTGTGCAGATTGGAATACTGTCCAGCGTCTATTAGCAAGCCCAGAACACAAAAGCCTTCTTAACTGTTCCTGATGGTATGGAAAACTGAACTCTTAGATTAACCCTCGTTACTCGCTTTCTCAACACAGGATTATAAAGCGGCCACTGACAAAGCTAAACCTTTTCTGTTTCTTGCTTTTTGGCCGCTGAAATGCAGGTGCAGTTCAGCTTAGCTTCTGCAACTCACCACCTCTCATGAGATACCATACCTTTTATGCATTTTTGGAGTTGGCAGAATGAGGATGCACCAGCCTGTCCAATCAAAGTTCTGTGCTAGCACTAAATGAACTTAGCACTTCTGTAACTGAGCTACATGCTGCAGGAATCCAAAAGCAGATTCCAACCCAGTATTTTAATGCAGCTATAGTGAAAAGTGCTCATAAACTAGGTTTTCTCCTTGCTGACTTCTGTGGTTGCAATCCAATCCCTTGCCAACATTTCTTATTCATTGAAATGACAGCTGTGTTTAACTGCAAATCAAAATGGCAGCCTCCAGAAAATAAATATGGCAGCCTCCATAAAAATTTCAATAGACAGAACACTGAGCGTGTCACAATGGAACCCTTCAGCATACATGGATGATGACATCACAATAGACCCTTGCTGTTTTCCTCCCTGGCAGCAGCCATGATGTTTCATTCTTCAGTCAGGTGTGGATCCATGCACTCAACAGGTAAGGGCACCAATCAACAGGTAAGGGCACGTTTTTGTGTGTGTCAAACGAAGGTCTCAGCTTATGAAAGATTTGTTTGAGGGAACAACTGGCGCTTCTGTGCAGATTGGAATACTGTCCAGCATCTATTAGCAAGCCCAGAACACACAAGCCTTCTTAACTGTTCCTGATGGTATGGAAAACTGAACTCTTAGATTAACCCTCGTTACTCGCTTTCTCAACACAGGAATATAAAGCGGCCACCGACAAAGCTAAGCCTTTTCTGTTTCTTGCTTTTTGGCCGCTGAAATGCAGGTGCAGTTCAGCTTAGCTTCTGCAACTCACCACCTCTCATGAGATACCATACCTTTTATGCATTTTTGGAGTTGGCAGAATGAGGATGCACCAGCCTATCCAATCAAAGTTCTGTGCTAGCACTAAATGACCTTAGCACCTCTGTAACTGAGCTACATGCTGCAGGAATCCAAAAGCAGATTCCAACCCAGTATTTTAATGCAGCTATAGTGAAAAGTGCTCATAAACTAGGTTTTCTCCTTGCTGACTTCTGTGGTTGCAATCCAAACCCTTGCCAACATTTCTTATTCATTGAAATGACAACTGTGTTTAACTGCAAATCAAAATGGCTGCCTCCAGAAAATCAATATGGCAGCCTCCATAAAAATTTCAATAGACGGAACACTGAGCGTGTCACAATGGAACCCTTCAGCATACATGGATGATGACATCACAATGGACCCTTGCTGTTTTCCTCCCTGGCAGCAGCCATGATGCTTTATTCTTCAGTCAGGTGTGGATCCATGCACCTCAACAGGTAAGGACACCAATCAACAGGTAAGGGCACGTTTTTGTGTGCGTCAAACGAAGGTGTCAGATTATGAAAGATTTGTTTGAGGGAACTAGTGGCGCTTCTGTGCAGATTGGAATACTGTCCAGCGTCTATTAGCAAGCCCAGAACACAAAAGCCTTCTTAACTGTTCCTGATGGTATGGAAAACTGAACTCTTAGATTAACCCTCGTTACTCGCTTTCTCAACACAGGATTATAAAGCGGCCACTGACAAAGCTAAGCCTTTTCTGTTTCTTGCTTTTTGGCCGCTGAAATGCAGGTGCAGTTCAGCTTAGCTTCTGCAACTCACCACCTCTCATGAGATACCATACCTTTTATGCATTTTTGGAGTTGGCAGAATGAGGATGCACCAGCCTGTCCAATCAAAGTTCTGTGCTAGCACTAAATGAACTTAGCACCTCTGTAACTGAGCTACATGCTGCAGGAATCCAAAAGCAGATTCCAACCCAGTATTTTAATGCAGCTATAGTGAAAAGTGCTCATAAACTAGGTTTTCTCCTTGCTGACTTCTGTGGTTGCAATCCAATCCCTTGCCAACATTTCTTATTCATTGAAATGACAGCTGTGTTTAACTGCAAATCAAAATGGCAGCCTCCAGAAAATAAATATGGCAGCCTCCATAAAAATTTCAATAGACAGAACACTGAGCGTGTCACAATGGAACCCTTCAGCATACATGGATGATGACATCACAATAGACCCTTGCTGTTTTCCTCCCTGGCAGCAGCCATGATGTTTCATTCTTCAGTCAGGTGTGGATCCATGCACCTCAACAGGTAAGGGCACCAATCAACAGGTAAGGGCACGTTTTTGTGTGTGTCAAACGAAGGTCTCAGCTTATGAAAGATTTGTTTGAGGGAACAAGTGGCGCTTCTGTGCAGATTGGAATACTGTCCAGCATCTATTAGCAAGCCCAGAACACAAAAGCCTTCTTAACTGTTCCTGATGGTATGGAAAACTGAACTCTTAGATTAACCCTCGTTACTCGCTTTCTCAACACAGGAATATAAAGCGGCCACCGACAAAGCTAAGCCTTTTCTGTTTCTTGCTTTTTGGCCGCTGAAATGCAGGTGCAGTTCAGCTTAGCTTCTGAAACTCACCACCTCTCATGATATACCATACCTTTTATGCATTTTTGGAGTTGGCAGAATGAGGATGCACCAGCCTGTCCAATCAAAGTTCTGTGCTAGAACTAAATTAACTTAGCACCTCTGTAACTGAGCTACATGCTGCAGGAATCCAAAAGCAGATTCCAACCCAGTATTTTAATGCAGCTATAGTGAAAAGTGCTCATAAACTAGGTTTTCTCCTTGCTGACTTCTGTGGTTGCAATACCAATCCCTTGCCAACATTTCTTATTCATTGAAATGACAACTGTGTTTAACTGCAAATCAAAATGGCTGCCTCCAGAAAATCAATATGGCAGCCTCCATAAAAATTTCAATAGACGGAACACTGAGCGTGTCACAATGGAACCCTTCAGCATACATGGATGATGACATCACAATGGACCCTTGCTGTTTTCCTCCCTGGCAGCAGCCATGATGCTTCATTCTTCAGTCAGGTGTGGATCCATGCACCTCAACAGGTAAGAGCACCAATCAACAGGTAAGGGCACGTTTTTGTGTGTGTCAAACAAAGGTGTCAGATTATGAAAGATTTGTTTGAGGGAACTAGTGGCGCTTCTGTGCAGATTGGAATACTGTCCAGCGTCTATTAGCAAGCCCAGAACACAAAAGCCTTCTTAACTGTTCCTGATGGTATGGAAAACTGAACTCTTAGATTAACCCTCGTTACTCGCTTTCTCAACACAGGATTATAAAGCGGCCACTGACAAAGCTAAGCCTTTTCTGTTTCTTGCTTTTTGGCCGCTGAAATGCAGGTGCAGTTCAGCTTAGCTTCTGCAACTCACCACCTCTCATGAGATACCATACCTTTTATGCATTTTTGGAGTTGGCAGAATGAGGATGCACCAGCCTGTCCAATCAAAGTTCTGTGCTAGCACTAAATTGAACTTAGCACCTCTGTAACTGAGCTACATGCTGCAGGAATCCAAAAGCAGATTCCAACCCAGTATTTTAATGCAGCTATAGTGAAAAGTGCTCATAAACTAGGTTTTCTCCTTGCTGACTTCTGTGGTTGCAATCCAATCCCTTGCCAACATTTCTTATTCATTGAAATGACAGCTGTGTTTAACTGCAAATCAAAATGGCAGCCTCCAGAAAATAAATATGGCAGCCTCCATAAAAATTTCAATAGACAGAACACTGAGCGTGTCACAATGGAACCCTTCAGCATACATGGATGATGACATCACAATAGACCCTTGCTGTTTTCCTCCCTGGCAGCAGCCATGATGTTTCATTCTTCAGTCAGGTGTGGATCCATGCACCTCAACAGGTAAGGGCACCAATCAACAGGTAAGGGCACGTTTTTGTGTGTGTCAAACGAAGGTCTCAGCTTATGAAAGATTTGTTTGAGGGAACAAGTGGCGCTTCTGTGCAGATTGGAATACTGTCCAGCATCTATTAGCAAGCCCAGAACACACAAGCCTTCTTAACTGTTCCTGATGGTATGGAAAACTGAACTCTTAGATTAACCCTCGTTACTCGCTTTCTCAACACAGGAATATAAAGCGGCCACCGACAAAGCTAAGCCTTTTCTGTTTCTTGCTTTTTGGCCGCTGAAATGCAGGTGCAGTTCAGCTTAGCTTCTGCAACTCACCACCTCTCATGAGATACCATACCTTTTATGCATTTTTGGAGTTGGCAGAATGAGGATGCACCAGCCTATCCAATCAAAGTTCTGTGCTAGCACTAAATGACCTTAGTATCTCTGTAACTGAGCTACATGCTGCAGGAATCGAAAAGCAGATTCCAACCCAGTATTTTAATGCAGCTATATTGAAAAGTGCTCATAAACTAGGTTTTCTCCTTGCTGACTTCTGTGGTTGCAATCCAATCTCTTGCCAACATTTCTTATTCAATGAAATGACAACTGGGTTTAACTGCAAATCAAAATGGCTGCCTCCAGAAAATCAATATGGCAGCCTCCATAAAAATTTCAATAGACGGAACACTGAGCGTGTCACAATGGAACCCTTCAGCATACATGGATGATGACATCACAATGGACCCTTGCTGTTTTCCTCCCTGGCAGCAGCCATGATGCTTCATTCTTCAGTCAGGTCTGGATCCATGCACCTCAACAGGTAAGGGCACCAATCAACAGGTAAGGGCACGTTTTTGTGTGCGTCAAACGAAGGTGTCAGATTATGAAAGATTTGTTTGAGAGAACTAGTGGCGCTTCTGTGCAGATTGGAATACTGTCCAGCGTCTATTAGCAAGTAGTGATGAGCGGCAGGTGCCATATTCGATTTCGACGAAATTCGCGAATATTCGAATGAATATTCGTTTCGTATTCGTCGAAATCGAATATTCGTCATTTTTTCTAGTTATCGCGATTAAAATGCGATTTAAATAATCGCATATTGCGATTTGTACTTAAGGCTACTTTCCTATTGGTTTCATATCTAGAATTAGCGAGGATGACGAATATGACGAATGTATTCGTCATATTCCTCAAAACGAAGATAACGAAGTATTCTACATCTTCGCTTTAGCAACCTATTCGTCAACCTCGCTAATTCTAGCAATCAAATAGGAAGGTTGACTATAGAGATAGTTGTGTAAATTGCTATGCGATTTTTTTTTTTAATACAATAATTATATTACTTGATATGATAATATTATTATAAGTATTCTATTTATTAAAAAAAAAAAATCGCATAGCGAATTTAACACAGCTGTCTGGTAAGTCAACCTTCCTATTTGATTGCTAGAATTAGCGAATAGCGAAGTTGACGAATAGGTTGCTAAAACGAAGATGTAGAATACTTCGCTATCTTCGCTTTTGAGGAATATGACGAATACATTCGTCATATTCGCCATCCTCGCTAATTCTACCAAGCCAACCATAACTTCTGTGCTCATGGAGCGTCCCCATCACCATGGGAACGTCTCCATATACTAAAATGTACTGTCGGATTTGAGGAATTACGTTGAAATCGCAATGCGATTAATTCAAGTTATATTAATCGCATTGCGATTTCAACTTAGAGCTGGGTTTATAATGGGTCAGCTTGCTAGAATTAACGGTTAACGAATATGGAATATAGCAGCAGTGTTAAGTTGAAATCGCAATGCGATTAATTTAACTTAAAGTATTCGCATTAGTGATTTCAACTTAGCACTGCTAGTGCATAGCTATATATTCCATATTCGTTAATTCTAGCCTATGTAAGATAGCAGTGCTAAGTTGTAATCGCAATGCGATTAATATAACTTGAATTAATCGCATTGCGATTTCAACGTAATTCCTCAAATCCGACAGTACATTTTAGTATATAGAGATTTTCCCATGGAAGGGGACGCTCCATGAGCACGGAAGTCGGCAGAAGCGGCAACGGGCACTGACTGGAGCAGCCAGGAAGCCAGGAATCCTCATGACAGGTAAGAACTACTTTTGGGAAGTGGGAAAGAAAAAAATATAACTAAAAAAAAAAAAAAAAAAAAACGAATATTCGAAATAGCGAATTTATAGCGCTATATTCGAAATATTCGCGAATTAGCGAAGTGCCGATATTCGCTAAAAAAATTCGCTTTTCGAATATTCGCGCTCAACACTATTAGCAAGCCCAGAACACAAAAGCCTTCTTAACTGTTCCTGATGGTATGGAAAACTGAACTCTTAGATTAACCCTCGTTACTCGCTTTCTCAACACAGGAATATAAAGCGGCCACCGAGAAAGCTAAGCCTTTTCTGTTTCTTGCTTTTTGGCCGCTGAAATGCAGGTGCAGTTCAGCTTAGCTTCTGAAACTCACCACCTCTCATGATATACCATACCTTTTATGCATTTTTGGGGTTGGCAGAATGAGGATGCACCAGCCTGTCCAATAAAAGTTCTGTGCTAGAACTAAATTAACTTAGCACCTCTGTAACTGAGCTACATGCTGCAGGAATCGAAAAGTAGATTCCAACCCAGTATTTAAATGCAGCTATAGTGAAAAGTGCTCATAAACTAGGTTTTCTCGTTGCTGACCTCTGTGGTTGCAATACAAACCCTTGCCAACATTTCTTATTCATTGAAATGACAACTGAGTTTAACTGCAAATCAAAATGGCTGCCTCCAGAAAATCAATATGGCAGCCTCCATAAAAATTTCAATAGACGGAACACTGAGCGTGTCACAATGGAACCCTTCAGCATAAATGGATGATGACATCACAATAGACCCTTGCTGTTTTCCTCCCTGGCAGCAGCCATGATGCTTCATTCTTCAGTCAGGTGTGAATCCATGCACCTCAACAGGTAAGGGCACCAATCAACAGGTAAGGGCACGTTTTTGTGTGCGTCAAACGAAGGTGTCAGATTATGAAATATTTGTTTGAGGGAACTAGTGGCGCTTCTGTGCAGATTGGAATACTGTCCAGCGTCTATTAGCAAGCCCGGAACACAAAAGCCTTCTTAACTGTTCCTGATGGTATGGAAAACTGAACTCTTAGATTAACCCTCGTTACACGCTTTCTCAACACAGGAATATAAAGCGGCCACCGACAAAGCTAAGCCTTTTCTGTTTCTTGCTTTTTGGCCGCTGAAATGCAGGTGCAGTTCAGCTTAGCTTCTGCAACTCACCACCTCTCATGAGATACTATACCTTTTCTGCATTTTTGGAGTTGGCACAATGAGGATGCACCAGCCTGTCCAATCAAAGTTCTGTGCTAGCACTAAATTAACTTAGCACCTCTGTAGCTGAGCTACATGCTGCAGGAATCAAAAAGCAGATTCCAACCCAGTATTTTAATGCAGCTATAGTGAAAAGTGCTCATAAACTAGGTTTTCTCCTTGCTGACTTCTGTGGTTGCAATCCAATCCCTTGCCAACATTTCTTATTCATTGAAATGACAACTGTGTTTAACTGCAAATCAAAATGGCTGCCTCCAGAAAATCAATATGGCAGCCTCCATAAAAATTTCAATAGACGGAACACTAAGCGTGTTACAATGGAACCCTTCAGCATACCTGGATGATGACATCACAATGGACCCTTGCTGTTTTCCTCCCTGGCAGCAGCCATGATGCTTCATTCTTCAGTCAGGTGTGGATCCATGCACACCAACAGGTAAGGG
>JAKVIS010002576.1:0-21873 GCA_033119425.1 Bufotes viridis | reverse complement strand
TGCTGCATGCAGAGCAGTGGGGGCGTGGCCAGCCTCGTGACTCATCTCTGTGCAGTGCAGCCAGGTTTGTGTATCAATAAAGTTATATATTCAACAAAACAAGAAGGGGAGAAAGTAAACAGATCTGCCAGGATAATCTGATGTCTTCTAGGGGGGAGGGGAAGCTCAGACTTGAAAAACAGGTATTGGGGGCATATGTATGCATGGTGAGGGGTGTTAGGAGCACATAAAAATAATTTTGATTTTAGGACCAGACAACCTCTCTAACCCCTTAAGGACCGGGCTCATTTTCACCTTAGGACCAGGCCATTTTTTGCAAATCTGACCAGTGTCACCAGTTGATAACTTTAAAACGCTTTTTCTTATCCAGGCCATTCTGAGATTGTTTTTTCGTCACATATTGTACTTCATGACACTGGTAAAATTAAGTCGAAAAATTTCATTTTATTTATAAAAAATATCAAATTTACTAAAAATTTTGAAAAATTTGCAATTTTCCAAGTTTCAATTTCTCTACTTCTATAATACATAGTAATACCGCCCAAAAAAGTTATTGATTTACATTCCCCATATGTCTACTTCATGTATTGATCATTTTGGGAATGCCATTTTATTTTTTGGGGACGTTACAAGGCTTAGAAGTTTAGAAGCAAATCTTCAGGTCTGAAGTCACTTTGTGAGGCTTACATAATAGAAACCACCCAAAAATGACCCCATTCTAGAAACTACACCCCTCAAGGTATTCAAAACTGATCTTACAAACGTCATTAACCCTTTAGGTTTTCCACAAGAGTTAATGGCAAATGGAGATAAAATTTCTGAATTTCGATTTTTTTGGAAAATTTTCCCTTTGAATCCATTTTTTCCAGTAACAAAGCAAGGGTTAACAGCCAAACAAAACTCAATATTTATTGCCCCGATTCTGTAGTTTGCAGAAACACCCCATATGTGGGCGTAAACTGCTGTATGGCCAAACGGCAGGCCGTAGAAGAAAAGTACCGCCATATGGTTTTTGGAAGGTGGATTTTGCTGGACTGGATTTTTGACACCATGTCCCATTTGAAGCCCCCCTGATGCACCCCTACAGTAGAAACTTTGCTTTGTTACTGGAAAAATTGATTAAAATGGAAAATTTGCAAAAAAATAGCTATTTTTGGACCGTTTGTATTTTTTGTTATTTACATCATTAAACTGACAGGTTAGATTGTGTGCTATTTCTATAGAGCAGGTTGCTACGGACGCGGCAATACCAAATATGGCTACTTTTTGGGGGTTTTGTTTCAGTTTTACATAATACAGCATTTTTGAAAAAAATGATTTTTTAGTGTCTTCACATTCTGAAAGTCATATATTTTTTATTATTTTTTGGGCGACTGTCTTATGTAGGGGCTCATTTTTTGTGGGATGAGATGTCGGTTTGATTGGAACTATCTTGGGGTGCATATGACATTTTGGTCGCTTGCTATTACACTTTTTGTGATGTAAGGTGACAAAAATGGCTTTTGACACCGAATTTTATTTTTTTGTTGTGTTCACCTGAGGGGTTTGGTCATGTGTTTTTTTTATAGAGCAGGTTGCGACGGACGCGCCAATACAAAATATGTATATGTATACTTTTTATTTATTCATTTAAGTTTTACACAATATTATCATTTTTTAAAACAAAACAAATCATGTTTTAGTGTCTCCATAGTCTGAGAGCCATATTTTTTTATTTTTTGGGGGTGATTGTCCTATGTGGGGTATCATTTTTTGTGGGATGAGATGACGGTTTGATTGGCACTATTTTTGCGGTGCATATAACTTTTTGATCGCTTGCTATTGCAGTTTTTGAGATGTGAGGTGACAAAAATGTTTTTTTTTTACATTGTTTTTATTTTATTTTTTTAACAGTATTTACCTGAGGGGTTAAATAATGTGATATTTTTATAGAGCAGGTTTTTACGTGACGCGGCGATACATAATATGTATACTTTTTATTTATTTATTTTACTTTAACACAATAATAGCATTTTAGAAAAAAAATTATGTTTTAGTGTGAGCCATATTTTTTTATTTTTTTGGGCGATTGTCCTATATAAGAGGATTTTTGACAAAATCTCCCACAGGAGACTAGTCTACACTCAGGGGCTAAATATTTAATATGAATGCGAGTGGCCCTTCAAAACCAATGAAGATAAAGTTAAAACTTAACCTTTAATAAAGTATATATTAAAAGCTGTATGAAGCCCTATATATAGAATGTATCAAGATGCACTGCCTAAATGGGTAGTAGCAGGTAGTGGTAGATAGCGATTGCTGAGGGAAACGCCTGATATTGGGTAAGGGTGCTAACCTAGCGACTATTTCATAGCCCTTGATCTCACCCTACAATTGGTATCTAAGAATAACCAGTGGGAGACCCTAACTGGCTGTCGCGGAGCACCCGCCCCGAAAAGGGCGACCCCCAGCCGCTGGAACCTGGGACCCTGGGACTACCTGCTACTACCCATTTAGGCAGTGCATCTTGATACATTCTATATATAGGGCTTCATACAGCTTTTAATATATACTTTATTAAAGGTTAAGTTTTAACTTTATCTTCATTGGTTTTGAAGGGCCACTCGCATTCATATTAAAAATTGTCCTATATAAGGACTCATTTTTTGCGGGATAAGATGGCGGTTTTATTGGTACTATTTTGGGAGGCATACGCCTTTTTCATCACTTGGTCCTGCTGCCATGGTAACCATTACCCATTGCCATAACAGAGCAGCGGGTGATGGGAAGGGAGGGGAGCTCCCTCCCTCTGCTATTCTATCCTGTCGGGGGGCTGCAAAGGTACAGCAGCCCCCCGATGGGAGAGGGAGGGAGCTCCCTCCATGTTAACACCTTCTATACCGCGGTCCGTACGGACTGCGGTATAGAAGGGGTTAAACTGCTGACATCTGCAGCACAGATGTCAGCAGTTTATAGCAGGGGGTCAGCAATGTGCTGACCTCCTGCTATACCCACTAGACACCAGGGAAAGCATTTGAAAGGAGGCGGGCGGGGGATCGCAATTGCGATCCCGCCTGCACGCACCGCCCGCCCAGCACTGCCCGCAATCCCCCCGCCCCCCTGCACCGCCTGGGGGGACACTAATATGGCGGGGTGCAGGGGGGGTTAAAATTTATAAGTTTGGGGCATATTTTAGTCTCTGAGACTACAGATAGCGCAGCAAACCGCAGGTCTGAATTGACCTGCGGTTTGCTGCGATCGCTGACATGGGGGGGTCATTGGACCCCCCTGGGCATTGTGCCAAGGTGCCTGCTGATTGATTTCAGCAGGCATCTTGTTCCGATCACCGCCACGTGCGCAGCGGTGATCGGATATTCGCAGGGTGTACATGTACGCCCTTGGTCCTTAAATACCAGGACGCAAGGGCGTACATGTACGGCCTTCGTCCTTTAGGAGTTAAGTATACTGTATAATAATATTTATTTATATAGCGCCACTATATTGCGCAGCGCTTTACAAATTCAGAGGGTTCATGTGCAAAACAAAAGACTTCACAATGTAACTGGCTAATATACAACTGAGACACTAGGAGTGAGGGCCCTGCTCACAGGACCTTACAATCTATATGTTTAATATGCATGGATGGTGCACTCAGTATGCACTGAGAAAAGGGGAGAGATATACAGAGCGCACAGCACTATTCTTACACCCCCTACATACAGGTTTTACTGTTAAGTCTATATTAGACTGGCCAATAGTGAGCCAGATCATCACTAACGAGCTTTTATATGAAGGCTCGTTAGCGATGATCTGGCAGTGGAATACTGCTGCCGATTACCCGATGAACAAGCAACATTTGCTCGTTTTAAACATACTTAAAAGGGTTCTCCCGGAATTAAGAAAATGAAAGTACTGTCTGTCATCTCCATACGGCCATATAGAGCACTTACATGGCTCTGTAGAACATCTATACAGGATTGTATCAGTATCTTTGTTCTTTTCTTTAGACTTGCACAAGCAGGAAAAACTGAGTTTTATTTATATGCAAATGAGCACTCGCAAGTGCCCAGGGGCGGCGTTCCCTGTGTAGGAGCCCAGGCTGCTCTGCCTTCTTTTCACTTTACTCCTCCCCAACCACTGCCTTTACCCACCCTCCAAGTCCCTTGCGTCATCCGTCCTTGCTAGGTGCGACCCTCGGACTTGGAGGGCGGGCAAAAATGAAATTACTATTATTAAATTACTAGTATTATTTTATTATAAATACATTCCTAAATACCATTTATTAGTTATAATGGCTTGTTTTGTCTAGGGAGCAATCAATCGGAGAAATAAAATGGCCATTGTCCTATTAGTAAAGACAAAACCTGTCCCAATCACACAGGAGGACAAGTTACCTCACAACACTGAGCTAAAGAGCTGCTTCATCCTCCTCTCCTACTTGTCAAGTATTATTATCCTCAATACAGCTTATAAGAAGTGTAGCTGAATTTCTGTGGGAATGGAGTCCATGAGGACATATGAAGTACAGAGAGGACAGACAGGGCAGACTGTAATAATGTGGAGCTGTGGTAATGGAGACTGCATACAAGTGCTGTTCTCATTACCCACATCCCCACCCTCCTGTCTTATATCCCCACCCTTCTGTCCACCAATCCTATATTCAGCTGAAGATCCTATTGTCTATATTCAGGATTATATTCCCTTACAAGCAGAGCAGAGAGGAGGATAAGGCAGCACTTTAGCTAAATGTTCATAACCTTTTCACTACCACTGCCATACATGTATGGGGCTAGAGCAATAGGCAAATATGGCACCCGCTCGCATGTGTAGCAGGTATCATGGCCAGCAGGTCTCTGCTGTTTCAAACAGCAGAGACCTGCTGGCTAATTACCGCGACAGGCAAAAATGCCGATTGCATTAAGTAACGCCTTTAGATGCCGTGATCAAGTGAGATCATGGCATCTAAATGGGCAAAAACCCAGACGCTTGTGCTTCCAGGGGTGTTACGGCATCCTCTGTGGCCAATGAGGATGCCAGTAATTGATTTGAATGTGCTCAGTCTCACAGAGGAGACTTGCGAGCATTCAAACTGCAATTCTTATTTTGGCCACCAGGTGGCAGGCCAACATAAGAAATGAGCAATAGACAGTAATAAATTCATTTTAAAAATACATGATTGTTCAAAATTAAAAATTAAAAACTGTTTTTGTAGACTCAAATACAAGCTTCAAAATCATTACAAAAAAGTAAAAAAAAACTGTTAAAAATATATATATAAAAAAATAAAGAAATATAATAAAATATATAAACACTGTTAAAATATAAAAATATTTTTTCAATATGGCGAAAGGCATAATGGAAAAAAAGGGTAAAAATGGGCAATTTGCCATTTTTTATTGCTTCTCTTACACATAAAATGTGATCAAAATTTCACACACACTCCAAAATGGTATCAATAAAAACTAAAGATTGGACTTCCGGTTCCAGCGCCAGCATGAGCGGGAGCAAGCTGTAAGAGCTCCGTAGCTGAGACTCCGCGTTTTCTGCTCCCCTCGGTTATCCAGCCGCCCCTCTTTGTCGGCAGCTGGACACTACCTTTCTTATACTTCCTACCGGTGAATGGACCGGTTTGTGACCTCCATGGGGGGCAGAACCAAGAAGCAAGCAGCGAAGGCTGATCCGGCGCCCGCTGACTCCAAAATGGCGGTGGACCAGAATGACCACATGGAACCTCCGGCTTCACAAGTTGAGTCGCAGCCCCATCCTGTAGACGATCGGATGCCTGATGTGGACTACAAATACCTTGCGTTGGAGGTAGCCTCACGTATCCTGCCTGATCTTCAGGAGGCCCTCTCGACTACCGTTGGACACTCCCTGGCGTCGTTGCAGCCGGAGGTGAGAGTACACACCACCAAGTTGGAAGAGCTTGAATCGAGGCTCGTGGCGGTGGAGACTGATAATGAGATAATAAAAACGCACCTATCCCAGGCGGTTGAAGAAAACTCCAGGCTCTGGGCTAAGATAGATGACTTGGAAAACCGCTCCAGAAGGAGCAATCTCCGACTAGTGGGCCTTCCTGAACTCATCCCTGCTAAGGACTTGATGGAAATATGTGGGGTGGAACTACCGGAGGTGTTGGGTGTTACTGGCCCGTGTAAAGTTGAACGTGCTCACAGAGTAGGCCCAAACTTGCACGTGGACAAAACCGCGCCAAAGGGGGGACCTCACCCTCAACAACAGCGTTCACTACGCCCTCGCCAAGTTGTCGTAAAGTACTTGGATTACAATGACAAATCTGCGATACTCAGAGCCTACAAGCAACAGAGAAATGGGATACTTCTGAGAAGCCACCGTGTGCTGATTTTTGAAGATTTCTCTGCGGAGGTTACCCGAAAGAGGAGAGCGTTCACCCCGATTTGCTCGGCCCTGTTCAATAACCAAGTGAGGTTCGCTTTATTATTTCCAGCGACTCTGAGGGTGACGCTCCCTGATGGCAGCACTGTTACTTTTGATGACCCAGAGGAAGCTCGCCACCACCTTAAAGACCTCACCATGGATCGTAAAAGGCCACTCGTCGCTGATCCAACTGATGATCCTGGAGACCCTAAGCCGCAGCGTATGTCGAGAAGATCCCCACGCAGAGATCTTCCGGCCTTACCTTGGAAAGGGGATCCCTCAATTTCTCGCCCAGCGGAGTCGACCCGGAGAGCGTCGTGTTGGTGTCTTGCATCTGGGAGGAGGACTTTCTTAGACCCCGTGTACGCCATGGACCTCTGCGATCAGGTTTTGTATGAGGCTTGTACACTGCCTGTACTGGATCTTTATGGTAGAAGATGCTGCAGGGACTACTGTTCACTGGATACAGTATCGTTCACGCACTTTTGGATTATGTTTAATATGTTTAGCAGCCGTAGTTTACAGTTCTGATCATAGGTCTACTGACACTCAGTGGGGTGCTGGGGGGCTTTTCGCTATTATTGTTGTTATTTTAAGTAAGGGAGTCTCAGCTTTTATGAGCTTTCTGTATGTGCGATTTATATCTACTCGGCTATATGTCATGTTGGAAAAAGGTGAAGTCCGACTTTATCCTAGGGTTTTTGTGTCCATTGCTTGGGATGGAGACGTCCTAAGCACGTTTCAGTATACCGTTTTGTTTAGTGCTGAGGGGGGATGGGAATGGGGTGGGGGTGGGATTTGGGCGTTCGGTGCACTCCTCGTCGTAAAGAACCTGCACTTCATGTCACTTGTTATGATCCCCAATGGCTGAGCATAATAAGGTGGTATCATGGAATGTGAAGGGATTGCGCTCACCGTGCAAGCGCATGATGATCCTAAGGCACCTTAAGAGATTGAGAGCTGATATAGCCCTCCTTCAGGAAACACACCTGGCTGAGGGGGAGTTGGGTAGAATGAAACGCCTATGGGTGGGAGAAGTATACGGGTCCGGGGCATCAGGAAAGAAGGCGGGGGTCCTAACTCTACTCAAAAAAGGATTGCCATTCACACTACTTGACCATCAACATGATGAGGCGGGTCGCTTGTCCCATCTACATCTCACCTCCCCGAGTGGAGACCTGAGTATATTTAATGTATACGGTCCCAATGACTATGATGTAGGATTCTTTTCGGATCTGGGGAAATGTATTGTTCAGGACCCGGTGGAGACAAGACTGGTAGGTGGAGACCTAAACGCAGTTGTGGACGAGAGGGAAGACAGGAAGAGGGGCAGGGGTACCGTAGATTTGGTAGGGAGGGGTGACACCAGGCTAGCGGCTTTGATATCTGAGACTGATATGGTGGACTTATGGAGATTGACACATCCGGAAGGGAGAGAATACACGTTCTTTTCCGAAGCACACAGATCTTGGTCACGAATTGATTATATTCTAGCCACCAGACCTGCTATGTACCGTTTCTCAGAGCCGAAAATAGAAGATCTTGTGATTTCCGATCATGCACCAGTATCTGTTTCCCTCTCCCTCAAAGTCCCCATGGGGTCAGATTATATCTGGCGTTTCCCTGCAAATCTGATGAGAGATGAGAACTTCAGAGACATGCTACGCGGCTGGTGGCTGGAATATAAACAAGATAACGAATTGGGAACGGCACCACAGCTTTTATGGGATGCTGGCAAGGCAGTACTTAGAGGGAGAATCATGGCATACATGCATGATAAACGCAGGAGAACTAAACAATCCTTGGCACTGTTTAGCGATAAGCTCAAGGCCGCCTACACGGCAATGCTCCTTAACCCGTCTCAGTCCCTACGGGAACAATGGCAACAGACCAAAAAATCATATGAGAACTGGTTGCTTCGCTGGGAACAAATGTCACAATCTACATGGGAGGCACACTTGTTCAAATATGGCAATAAGGCTGGTAGACTGCTGGCCAGACTAGCAAAGGGAGCCAAGTCACAGACTACTGTTGGAGCTCTCATTGACGATAATGGTCAACTGAGATCTCATCCCAAGGAGGTGGTAGAGATACTGAGATCCTTTTATACAACACTCTATCAGTCATCAAACTGCGCGAAGGTAAATCTCACAGATTGGTTACAAGGGGCCGTTATTCCTACTGTATCAGACATTGATAGGGCTATGCTTAACTCTCCCGTGTCGAGAGAAGAGGTGGAACAGGTGATAAAGCACTCTGCTCTGGGTAAAGCACCTGGTCCTGATGGGTTGACTATTGAATTTTACCGCATACTATCCCCCGAAATTGCCCCTACTCTCTCTGAGATCTACACGAGTTACATGCAGGGCGCCACCATCCCACCGCAGACCAATACGGCCCATATCAGAGTGCTTCCTAAGCCAGGTAAAGACCTGCATCTAGCTTCTTCCTACCGCCCGATCTCTCTAATCAACGTTGACTTGAAATTAGCATCCAAAATATTGGCGAACAGACTAGCCAGTATATTGCCAAAATTGATATCATGTGCTCAGGTAGGGTTTGTACAGGGTAGGGCTGCAGTGGCAAACGTCCGCAAGGTCCTAACGATCTTAGACGAAACTAATTTACGCCCCAAAATTCATCCATCCCCAGCCATAGTGGCGATCGATGCTGAAAAAGCTTTCGACAATGTGGACTGGGGATGGATGAGTACTGTTCTGGATCATGTGGGTATTATAGGCCCCTTTAGACAGTACATAACTGCTTTATACACCAATCCCTATGCTAGGGTACATATCCCGGGTTTCCTGTCGTCTTCTTTCCCCCTTCTTAAAGGCACCCGTCAGGGATGCCCGTTATCGCCCCTTCTGTTCAACCTGGCGATAGAGCCTTTGTCTCGGAAACTAGCAGCTGACCAGAATGTGGAGGGGATCCATGTGGGAACGACGACAGTGAAACATGCGCTCTTTGCGGACGACCTTTTACTCTTTTTGAAAAATCCGCATAGGGACCTAGGTTATGTTTTCCAATTGCTAAATGACTTTGGCAGTATCTCAGGTTATAAGGTTAACCAAACCAAGTCTGAAATTTTATTTTTAAATCCTAGTCACACCAAGCCCCAATTACCTATCACTATACAAGTAGCCACAACGGCCATCAAATATTTAGGGATTCATATTGGTAGGAGACCTGATTCCTTGTACGCATTAAATTACCCCCGTTGATTAAGAAGATTCTTTCCGATTTGGAAAGGTGGAAAAACTATCCTCTTTCTTTGGGCGGTAGGACCCAGCTCATAAAAATGATTTGTGTCCCTAAACTCCTTTATCTTATGCAAACCGCCCCTATACTTCTGAAACACAAGGACATACGTTCACTGAACTCGGCATTCGGCACCTTTCTATGGGGAGGGAAAAGACCCAGAATAGCCCTGCAGAAACTACAAGTCCCCAAGAACAGAGGCGGTCTAGCTCTCCCTCACCTTCGGCTGTACAACATTGCTGGTTTATTTAGACATTGTGTTGACTGGCTCAATGATACTAGCTTCTACTCTAACACACGCCTGGAAGCGCAATTAGTTCAGCCGTGGTCATTGGGGGCATTGCTACACTCCAAGTGGGCAGCGGTACCGCAGGGATTGAAAGCTAGTCTGACAATACGTGACACCCTAATTGCATGGAAAGAGGTCTGTAAGATCTATCGACTACCCTTCTCTTTCTCTAAACATATGCCACTGTGGGGACACCCGGAATTCCCGCTGGGATTGATTCTAAGTTTTTGTCCAGTGGAAGGAGAGGGGTATCCGATCAGTGAGTCATGTATGGAACTTACCGGAGGGGAGACTGTGCTCTCTAAATGACTTGAGAGACAGATTCCAACTCACTCTAGCAAACCAAACTTTTTCATATCTGCAAATCAGGGCTTTTATCACCACTAGGATTTCGGCCCCGGCTGGCGCCCAATTCTCTCGATACTTTGCTTAATAAGGCAGGGGGGAAGAAGTCACTGTCAGACCTCTATAATCATATTAGGGAGATGAAGTTAAAACCGACCATGGAGGGTCTTTTCTCCCAATGGAGCAAGGACTTCACCATCTCAGACTTGGAGAAGAAAATTCTACGAGGGTGGGACAAGGTCAGAAAAATAGTAACGAATGAGGGTTGGAGGGAAACGCACTTTCGGTTTCTGCATAAAGCCATTTATGGTTTCCAATATTCCGGTGGGGATGGGGACCAGACTAGACTCACAGCGTGTCCGAAATGCCAGACTCCAGGAACGGACATGTTGCATGGGATGTGGTTATGCAGTGCCTCTATGAGGTTTTGGAAGATGGTACGGCATCAATTGGCCTTACATCTTAAAATTAGGATACCACTAACTCCCGAGTTTGTTCTGTTCCACATTCCTCCGGGAGAGATCTTACCTACCCATGATAGCACACGTGGTTGTACTGGCAGCTAAACGCTGTCTGCTGGCTAAATGGCTGCAACCACATACGCCATCAGCCACAGAAATATTTCTGCATATTAGGAAATGTTTTGATATGGACAGACTAGATACGGAACAGATGCAAGGTAGACAGGTTAAAGCATTTTTGCAAAATGGAGTTCCTTTATATCTGCAGCTCTTTCGGATAGGGAGTTAATAGCAATCATGACACCCTTCACAAACTCCGAATGGTACCTGAAACATAAAATAGCGGGCACATTGGGCAGACTATTGGTAGACTGAAGATAAATATTTGTTGTGTGGGGATGAGGAGTGCATCGAGCGGAGGGAGGGGGGGTTGGGGGGGTTATTAGGGGACCTGTTACCATATACGATGTATCGTGTCATTTCTTTGTATGATCATGGCTATTGTTATGGCCTGTCCGATTGGCTTTGTCTTTGTGAAAATTTAATAAAGATTATATTATAAAAAAAAAAAACTAAAGATTGTCCCAAAAAAAATGAACCCCCAACCCAGCTGAGTAGATATAACTACAAAAAAGTTATGGGGGTCAGAATAGGTAATATAATTTTTTTTTTAAAGTTTACATTTATTTTTACACTATTTAGACATACATTTTTTTTACTGCATCCCACTACATTGTTTGCCATAATTAATGGTGGTATTAGAAAGTACAACTTATCCCGCAAAAAATGAGCCCTCAGAAAGCTATGTGAACGGAAATATAAAAAAGTTATGGCTCAATGAAGATAGGGAAGAAAAATGAAAATGCAAAAACAAAAAAAAAACTCTGGTATCCTAAGGGTTAAGTAATTTGTCCTCTTATGTGATTAGAACAGGTTTTGTGTGTACCAATAGGATGGCGACCATTTTATTTCTTCTAATGATTGCTCTCTAGACAAAACGAGCCATTCTAAATAATAAAAGGTATTTGGGAATATATAATGAAGTAATATTTAAGTATTTTCATTTTCTTAACTCCCAGAAAAACCCTTAAAAAATCATCGTTTGACAGCTGCAGATTCTGGTGTCTAATTGCGATCTGCTGATGGCACAACAACTAGTCAGTATGGGGACGAACGATAACCAGAACCAAGTAAACTATATAAATACAGCACTAGATACAAGTTCTCTACATAAATACAGCACCAGAACCATGTGCAGTACATGTAAAGTTATGCACATGGGAAGGAATAGTGCAAGTCACTCGTACATACTAAATGATAAAACGCTTGGTAACACTGACATGGAAAAGGATCTAGTAATTTTAATACACAGCAAACTAAGCTGCAAAAATCAGTGTCAGGCAGCTGCCACCAAGGCCAATAAGATAATGGGTTGCATCAAAAGGGGCATAGATGCCCGTGATGAGATCATAGTCCTACCACTTTACAAATCATTAGTCAGACTACACATGGAGTACTGTGTACTGTTCTGGGCTCTTGTGAACAAGGCAGACATAGCAGAGCTGGAGAGGGTTCAGAGAAGGGCAACTAAAGTAATAACTGAAATGGGGCAACTACAGTACCCTGAAAGATTATCAAAATTTGGGTTATTCACTTTAGAAAAAAGACGACTGAGGGGAGATCTAATAACTATGTATAAATATATCGCGGGTCAGTACAGAGATCTCTCCCATCATCTATTTATCCCCAGGACTACGACTGTGACGAGGGGACATCCTCTGTGTCTGGAGGAAAGAAGGTTTGCACACAAACATAGAAGAGGATTCTTTACGGTAAGAGCAGTGAGACTATGGAACTCTTTGCCTGAGGAGGTGGTGATGGTGAGTACAATAAAGGAATTCAAGAGGGGCCTGGATGTATTTCTGTAATGTAATAATATTACAGTTTATAGCTACTAGAGATGGGTCATTGATCCAGGAAGTTATTCTGATTGCCTGATTGGAGTCGGGAAGGAATTTTTGATTCCCCTTAAGTGGGAAAAATAAGCTTCTACCTCACAGTTTCTTTTTTTGCCTTCCTCTGGATCAACTAGCAGGATGACAGGCCGAACTGGATAGACTATGTATATATACATCACCAGATTTAAAAAGTTTAATACAATTACCATTTGAATAGTCAGGTCAGCCCTTGCCATATAACCCTGTATAATGTGAAACTACAGATCCCAGTATGGCCTGATCAGGTGTGAAGGTATGCTGAGAGTTGTTGTTTCACAAAACCCATCATCAGCTGTAGCAGCTACACAGTCAGTGGCAGAATAAACATTTGCACTTAGTGACTTACAGGTGATGTCTCCTCCAGAGTTCTTCTTCGTCCAGACCACCATGATGACATCTTCCACCCACCATTCATCTCTGCAGATTTTTCTGAGATCTCTTCAGCTTCTCACTTTACCAACACATTGGTACCCTGCACACTAAGTCAAACTCCTCTTACTGCCACACACATGGAGATAAATATTATAGCAGCATAGCCGGTGCCCCTGGATATAGTCATGTCCCTGCCAGGCAGGGGAATATCGACTGCAGTAAGCAGGGGAACAGGAGAGCAGGGCAGGCCAGACAGGTGCTGGTAGTGGGAGACTCCATTATTAGGGGAACAGATAGGGCAATCTGTCACAAAGACCGTGATCGCCGAACAGTGTGCTGTCTTCCCGGCGCTAGAGTTCGGCACATCGCGGATCGGGTTGACAGATTACTGGGAGGGGCTGGAGAAGATCCAGCCTCCAGGGTCCATATCTGAACCAATGACAAAGTTAGAGGAAGGTGGAGCGTCCTTAAAAATGATTTCAGGGATTTAGGTCAAAAGCTTAGGACAAGGACCTCAAAGGTAGTATTTCCCGAGATACTGCCTGCACCAAGAGCCACACAAGAAAGGCAGTGGGAGATTAGGGAGGTTAACAAGTGGCTCAAGAACTGGTGTATCAAGGAGGGGTTTGAGTTCCTGGAGAACTTAGCCGACTTCTCTGTCGGCTACAGGCTCTATCGTAGGGACGGGCTGCACCTCCATGGGGAAGGGGCTGCTGTGTTGGGGAGAAAGATGGCTAGAAGGTTGGAGGAGTGTTTAAACTAGGGACTGGGGGAGGGTACTTACATTATAGAAGGTGAAGATGTTACGGTTCGTGAAGTTCGGCCGAACTTCCCGAAAATGTTCGGGTTCGGGATCCGGACTGCAAAAGGCAGCAAAATGTAGGTAAATCCCCTGCATACAAATGTGAATAGGGAAATTACTTAAAATAAAATAAATAAAAATTAACCAATATCAACTGGCAACTTGGAGAAGGAGGAGATGGAATAGGAGGTTGGGGTGGCATCAGGTGGGAATGCTATGGGAGTTAAGGTTCTCATCACAGCCAAAAAGGATTCTCGTCTGCCTGCAGTGCCACAGGCCTCATTCACAGACTCAGGGCCATGGCACCCAGACGGAGGAGAGGTTTACTCAACTTTGGGTTGCCCCGCAAAATAATGGTAAAATGAAAAACAGAGCATTTAATAAAGAAGTGCCCTGGAGGAGACTACAACTTCCAGCATGTCCAGACTGTTATTATGGTACATCTGAGTATATTTCCGGGAGGGGACTTTAGGAGGAGAGGACTACAACTCCCAGCATGCCTAGGCTGTTATTATTGTGTAATAGAAGATATTTCAGTGAGGAGGTATAAGAGAAGAGGACTACAATTCCCAGCATGCCTAGGCCGTTATTATGAGATGACAGGATATTTCAGGAAAGGGGGTATAAGGCTCAGGCTCACCACTACATCTCTCCACTGCTGAGCTTCGGCCCCTCCTGCGCTGAACACATGACAGTGAAATCACCGCAGGTCCTTCAGCTCTTGCATACAGAACTGAAGCTGCTCTGTGGGTTTTTGCAGAGCACAACAGCTCCCTGACCCCCTTCCCACATCCTTTTATACTGGATTACCCAGTTAGGTTTGTGGGGAAGAGGCAAGAAAAAAAAATAGAATTTAAAATAAAAAATAAAACTCTTTCTAGTGTCGCCCCCTCTGTTCGACCCCACCCTAGCCACATGCCCTCGGGTGCCTATTTGTAGATAATGCCTTATATACCCCCCATTAAAGGGTCATTTACATCCACCAGTTGTCACTATTCACTCATTTTTGAGCAGTCATAATGATAACTGGTCAGCTCACTAAGGAGAAGATCAACAATAAAACTATCATCTATCTTTCATCAATACTTTGCCATGCTATAACAATAACTGTTATCGGCACGATTAATAAATGGTTCTGGTCAGTGACATTTCTACATGTCATTGCTGCTTAGCACACAGCCCAGTCCTAACGATCAGTGGTGTGGACTGTGCTCCCCAAAAGCTATGCGGTCTATTGCGGAAATACAGGAACATTATGCTGTATCAGAATCTTGAATCACTATACATTGATTACCCTACTCATAATAATAATACAGGGATTTAATATTACCCCATACCATAACTGGGTAATACCGCCATACCACCTACATGCCTTTACTGGAAAATACCATCCTGCCATGACTGGATAACACAATCATACCATGGCTGGATAACCTCATTATACTGTGTCTAGATAACACCACCATATCGTGATTAGATAATACTGCCTTATAGTGACTAGACGACACCACTTACTGTGACTCAATAATACCACTATACTGTAGCTGAGTAACACCACCATACCATAGTTGGATAAAAGCACCATACTATGACAGGACAACACCACAACACTGTGACTGAATACCATCATACCATTGCTGAACACAAATATCTAAATTACTACCATACTGTGAGTGAATATTACTAAATATACTGAGACTACAGTGATAATATAGTGGTCAGATGCCACACAGGTGGTCTGCAGAGTATCACTATACTGCAGACTGGACTAATTAATAAAAAACTGAGTGGACACAGAGGCAGAATAAGGAATTCAATCCAGGCACCGGTTAAGGTAATAAGAGTTGTTTGCTTTCCTATCTTTTCCATCTGGCCCAGACCATCATGAAGACTTCTTCCAATTATAACTCCCCTCTGCAGAGATTGATACACAGATCTCTTTGACTCCATGTTTTCCCAGCATATCTTCACCCTTTTCACAAACCCCAGTCATTACTCCAGGCTATGTGCAGGGCCGTTTCTACAGCCGGGCGAGGGGTGCAACCGCACGGGGCGCATGTCTCCAGCAAGAAGAGGGGGGCGCCGTGGCCCGTGGCGCAGCGCAGGCAAAGTTAAAAGTGCTACTACGCTGTGGCTCCATATTGCTAATGGCTCTGGGCCTCTGGCTGCAGGCTCGGCTGTCCTGTAAGCTGTAAGGGGCAGGGCCTGGCAGCATGTCCGGAACGCCCCAAGACCAGTGCGCTGTGCGGGGTGACGTCATAGGCAGCGCTGCTGTGTGCGTCCATTACTTCAGGCGGGAGCAGAAGAGCGAGGCGGATGCCATTTTCTTAGTCTCTCCAGTCTGTCTGCTCAGTCACTCACTGCACTGGCACAGAATCCTCCAGGATTTTTTCAGCCTCCGGTCCTCCACCAGCAGATTCAGTCAGGAAGTGGCACTAGGCTAGCCCAGGCCCCCCAGCAGGTTAGGTACAGTTAAAGAAGTATTAAGTTAAAAACAGACAGTATGGCAGGCCTATATATAGCTGCATAGTACATGTGCATATATATAATTATGCTCAGTGCTTTTGCTGTATATATAATTATACTCAGTCTCAGATGATACTATAGATAATATACTGAGTATAATTATAATTTATATGTACAGTTACAGCGCTGAGCATAATTGTACATATGTACTATTCATATTCAGCTGTATAAGCCTGCTATATATATAATATGGAAAATGAACTGCACTCCAAAAATAAATCAAAAGATCATTTATTGACCTATGCGGTGCAACGTCTGACTCTGAACCTAGAGCCTTCTCAAGCTTGAGAAAGGCTCTAGGTTCAGAGATGAAACGTTGCACCGCATGGGTCAATAAATGATCTTTTTGATTTATTTTTGGAGTGCAGTTCGTTTTTCCATATTATCTTGGGGCTTATGGTCAGTCCCCATTGAACATTGCACCCGCCTAAGCACTTTTGTCCAGTGTCGCCATTTCTCTTATATATATATATATATATATATATATATATACATACACATGGATGCTGCATAGCTGACACGTATATTGTTAAAAGGGGGCTTTCTGTGTGTAACTAGTATTTTCAGGGGTTTATCAGTTTATGCAGTATAGTTTTGGGGTGCATGATGGAAAAGTAGGAAACTAAGATGTCTGTCAAACTCTGCAGAGAGAAGACATGGCTGAAAAGAAATCATCATGGTGGTCTGATCTGAATGGAGAAGATAAAGAAAGAGAACATCTACATCACAGGAGACGTCACTGGATGGAAGAGGTATGTTGTGGGGCTGCATTAGGCTACTTTCACAACTGCGTTAGTGATTCTGGCAGGCTGTTCCGGCAGAGAACAGCCTGCCAAAATTCACTGGATCCGGCACTGCTGGATGCAGACTGAATGCCCGCCGCCCCAATCAACTACAATAGGGTACGGCAGAGATCCGGCCACAATCTGGAAGGGGGGGGGGGCGCTTTTTTGATTTTCGCCCTGTTGGTAAATTTCCCTAGAAACTGCCCTGGCTATGTGCGATCATCTGCACCACTCAGTCAGCTAGCGGCACCCCCATAGCATCAGGCAGTGGAGAGAAGCAGAGCATCATCACAGCACCTCTGCTCCCGATGAACATGGCTCTCAGGAGATAAGGTATATTGGACAGCATCAGAACATTGAAGATCTCTCATCCTTGAACTTTGAGTTTTTGGGAATGCCCCCTGGTTATACACGGCTTATTTGAATATCAGATGCCAAACTTACCAGCCCCAATACTAAGGGACCAGAGCAAAATGAGGGAGGTAGGCAGAAAGCTTTAGGCAATGACAGGTCCTTTAAAGCCAAAACCTTTTATCCTCACTCATTAAATCTGTCAAGAAACGTGGTTGTGGTATCACAGAAGATTTACTGTAGTTCAAGTGAAATCGGTAAAATGACTTCTAGTTTATTGATATGGGTCCAGAGAATAGGTCATCAGTATGAGATCAGCCGAGGTCCAACTCCTAGCACCCCCACAGATTAACTGTTTTCGGCAACTTCTGGCACCAGAACATAAACAGTGGATGGAGTCGGAAGCAGAAGGCTTCATCCACTGTGTAGTGCTCATACCGTCATACTGTAGATGAGCCCATTCACGTAAATGCGACCTGCAGTACCCTGACATAACCTCTACTTAATGGGTAGAGCCTTTTGCTTCTGGTTTCATGTGGCTGCCATAAACAGCTAATTGTTGGGGGTGCAGAGTGTTGGACCCCCACAAATGTGATACTAAAGTCCTATCTGGAGAATTGGTCATCAGTATGAAAAAAAAAAAAAAAAACATCTGTACATTTGATGTCAAAAATTATAGTACAAATTTAGTAGCTAATTTTTTTTGCCTGTTAGAGAGTTCAAAATATGGCATATTTATGAAGATTTATGTGCCTTTTATGAATAATCAATTTTAATGAGGTTTTACATATGTAGACAACACAGGTCAAATAGTAGGATGATGGAACCAGTGATGTGGGTAGCTGATACAACTGACGGAGACGCTCGAAGGAGACCATATTTGGATTTATGTCCTTTTAATACGTTTGGTGCTAATCTCACCAACTGCCAACTCCTCTTTGATTCATGCGAAATTCCCCATTGTAAGTAAATGTGAGCAATTGACATTGTTATTCTGCAGTATATTACGGGTAACTTGGACATTGCTGGTACCTGACAACAACATGGTGGTCTGTAGCTGAGGACACATGGTGACATCATAGAATGACATTAGAATCCCTGCATCCATATATGGTATGCTGCACCTGGGTGAACATTGTGACATCACTGGATTCCATCACGGTAACGCTGCCATTTGTAAACTCAGATCAGACCCAGAGACGAGGACAGAGGACATAATACAGGTAACTCCATCACTTCCCTGACGTGCAGCAGGATCTACACAATGAAGGATTAGATGTCAATAGAATTTATCATTATCATTGTATTATTTAATACTTGTCCCTAAATCATTACTAGTAGAATAACACAGCAGTATAGTATGACACCATTGATACTTCTATACTACAGTAGGAAATATCGCTGTCCTATAGCTCCCCACTCAGGACTTTACTTACTGATTGTAATATATGATCTATGAATGTTGACCCTATGTAAATATTCTTACAGCCGATGTATGACCAGCACATAGATATACTGTATAATATAATATATGGCATAGAATAAAACTAATGCAGGCAAAATGAGGTTTCCTCTATAGTAAAGAGGGCCCTTTGTCAGGGGTAGGGGCGGGTAAGACACCATTGGGAGGGGGCACTCTGGGCATTAAGACATAACAAACATCAATTATCTTTGTTTTGTGGCCGGCAACCTCCAATGTGACATTACAGGAAAGTAGCGCTATGATGATGTCATTCCACTGCTTGTCTGTACAAGTGATCGCACTGTATAAGCATGGCCACAAGTCAAGCAATGGTGGCTGTAACCCCTGACAGTACCAGTAAAGTAAAACAGCCAGATAGGACTACTTCTTTAACCCCTTAAGGACTCAGCCCTATTTCACCCTAAGGACCTGGCCATTTTTTGCAAATCTGACCAGTGTCACTTTATGTGATGATAACTTTAAAACACTTTTTCTTATCCAGGCCATTCTGAGATTGTTTTTTCGTCACATATTGTACTTCATAACAGTCGTAAAATAAAGTCGAAAAATTTCATTTTTATTTATGAAAAAATACAAAATTTACCAAAAATTTTGAAAAATTAGCAATTTTCCAAGTTTCAATTTCTCTACTTCTATAATACATAGTAATACCACCAAAAAAAGTTATTGATTTACATTCCCCATATGTCTACTTCATGTATCGATCATTTTGGGAATGCTATTTCATTTTTTGGGGACGTTACAAGGCTTAGAAGTTTAGAAGCAAATCTTGAAATTTTTCAGAAATTTTCAAAACCCACTTTTAGGGACCAGTTCAGGTCTGAAGTCACTTTGTGAGGCTTACATAATTAGAAACCACCCAAAAATTACCCCATTCTAGAAACTACACCCTCAAGGTATTCAAAACTGATTTTACAAACGTAATTAACCCTTTAGGTTTTCCACAAAGTTAATGGCAAATGGAGATAAAATTTCAGAATTTCGATTTTTGGAAAATTTTCCATTTCAATCCATTTTTCCAGTAACAAAGCAAGGGTTAACAGCCAAACAAATCTTAATATTTATTCCCCCGATTCTGTAGTTTGCACGAACACCCAATATGTGGTCGTAAACTGCTGTATGGCCAAACTGCAGGGCTTAGAAGGAAAGGAACGCCATATGGTTTTTGGAAGGTGGATTTTGCTGGACTGTTTTTTTGACACCATGTCCCATTTGAAGCCCCCCGATGCACCCCTAAACTCCATAAAAGTGACTCCATCTAAGAAACTACACCCTTCAAGGTATTCAAAACCAGTTTTGCAAACTTTGTTAACCCTTTAGGTGTTCCACAAGAGTTATTGGCAAATGGAGATGAAATTTCAGAATTTCTATTTTTTGTTACCTTATTTAAAAAAAAAGTGTAATATAGAGCAACCAAAAATCATATTTACCCTAAAATAGTACCAACAAAACTGACACCTTATCCCGTAGTTTCCAAAATGGGGTCACTTTTTTGGAGTTTCTACTGTAGGGGTGCATCAGGGGGGCTTCAAATGGGACATAGTGTCAAAAAACCAGTCCAGCAAAATCTGCCTTCCAAAAACCATATGGCGTTCCCTTCCTTCTAGGCCCTGCCGTTTGGCCATACAGCAGTTTACGACCACATATGGGGTGTTTGTGCAAACAAGAGAATCAGGGCAATAAATATTGAGTTTTGTTTGGCTTTTAACCCTTGCTTTGTTACTGGAAAAATGGATTAAAATGGAAAATTTGCAAAAAAATTGCTGTTTTGGGACCGTTTTTATTTTTTGCTGTTTACATTGTTGAAGTGACAGGTTAGATTATGTGCTATTTCTATAGAGCAGGTTGTAACGGACGCGACAATACCAAATATGACTACTTTTTAGGGGTTTTTGTTTCAGTTTTACATAATAAAGCATTTTTGAACAAAATAATTTTTTAGTGTCTCCACATTCTGAAAGCCATAGTTTATTTTTATTTTTTGGGCGACTGTCTTATGTAGGGGCTCATTTTTTTATGGATGAGATGGCGGTTTGATTGGCACTATCTTGGGGTGCATATGACATTTTGGTCGCTTGCTATTACACTTTTTAGATGTAAGGTGACAAAATGGCTTTTGACACCGTATTGATTATTATTTTTGATGTGTTCAGCTGAGGGGTTAGGTCATGTGTTATTTTTATAGAGCAGGTTGTGACGGACGCGGCAATACCTAATATGTATACTTTTATTTATTTATATAAGTTTTACACAATAATATCATTTTTTAAAACAAAATAAATCATGTTTTAGTGTCTCCATAGTTTGAGAGCCATATTTTTTTTTTTTTGGGCAATTGTCCTATTTTTGCGGGATGAGGTGGCGGTTAGATTGACACTATTTGGGGGGTCATATGAATTTTTGATAGCTTGTTATTACACTTTTTGTGATGTAAGGTGACAAAAAAATGGATTTTTGACAAAGTTTTTATTTAATTTTTTTTACAGTTTTTACTTGAGGGGTTAGGTCAGGTGATATTTTTATAGAGCAGATTCTTACGGACGTGGAGATACCCAATATGTCTACTTTATAGTTTTTTTTATACATTTAACACTAAAAAGCATTTTTGAAACAAAAAAAATCATGTTTTAGTCTGAGAAGCATAGTTTTTTTATTTTTTGGACAATTGTGTTAGGTAGGGGCTCATTTTTTGCGGGATGAGATGGCGGTTTGATTGGTACTATTTTGGGAGGCATACGCTTTTTGATCAGCTGTGTATTACACTTTTAGTGATGTAAGTTGCCCAAAAATGGCTTATTTACACAATTTTTGGGGTTTTTTATGGCG
>JAKVIS010002575.1:0-21978 GCA_033119425.1 Bufotes viridis | reverse complement strand
TTTTTGCACTCCATCCACGACCAGAGTTGCATTCATACGTTTATCGGTATATCATGTTTGTTCTACTCGCACCCAGAGCTGCGTTCACACGTCCTATGCTACTACAGGTTCTTTCCAGGCCCATTGCAAGAACTGCATTCACGTCGCTGTCACATCTGTTATGCTCCGTTCACAACCAGAGCTGCTGTTATACCAAATTTCATGCTCTGCTTATACCCAGAGTTGTGTTCACACTTCTACTGCTATACCAGGTTGTATACCCCACCAAAGCCGCTTTCCATGTCTGCTGTCACATCAAGTTAATATTCCGTTCACATCCAAAGCTGTGTCTGCATGTCTGCTCTTACATCTTGTCCTATACTCCATTCACTACTAGAGCTGCGTTCACGTGTCTGCTTTTGCATCACGTCAATACTCTGCTCACTTACAGATTTCATTTATACGTCTGCTTTATACCATGCTTTTCATGTTCTACCCATACCATGTGTTTTAGGTACCACTCACATCCAAAGCTGCATTCACCCATTTGTCGTTACATCATGAGTTGTACTCTGCTCCCACTCAAAGCTGCATTCTCCTGTTCATTGCTATGTCATGGTTTTACTCAATAATCTCACCGAGGCAGTCTGCACCCACCGCTCTGGTACTTCTCTCCCAACAAACATAACTGTGTTCTTTTCAGGCTTACATTCCTTTCGTCAATGGTCTGTTACATTCTATAGGCCTACTTTTCTGTTCATTTAAAAAAAAAAAATTTTTTTTAAATTTTGGTCTTTAATCTTGGTTCATATTCACTCAGACTGGTCTCCTTTTACTTTTGGTTCGTATTTACTCAGATTGGTCTCCTTCCCCAGTTCACCAAACAGCTCCTCAGCGGAGGTCAGTGGGCCAAGTAAGTTTCCTGCTATGTTTTCACAAGTTGTTCATTTGTTTGTCACGATAAGAGTCTTCTCTTAGCGAACTTGCAATGCTTCAGGCTCTTGTTTTTCTGCCATCTCTGTTTCAATTTCATGTTTACGTTTTATGGTTCGCGGTGGTTAGTGTTTTATGTATGCCCCTGCTTCGGATTACTAATGACTATATTTTCAACGCCTGTGGGCAGTTATGTTTCTTAGGCCACCTTCTAGCCAATCCAATCATTCAAGTCGCTGCATATCCCATCAGTCACCGCAACGTCATCCAGATCAGTCTCTCGGCTTCGGGGGCCCTATGACTGCTTCGGCCTCTGGCTTCGGGGTCCCTATGACTGATCCGGCCTCATGGCTCCGGGGGCCCCATGACCGTTTTCTATGTTTTGTTTGTTAGGGGTACAACATGGTTGTAGGCTGGTTAGTGTCCCAGGTTTGCTGTTGGAGGGGGTCATGGTTATGCGAGTCCCCAAAGCAGTCTGGTGCTGCATAAGTGGTTTATTTAAAAAAAAAAAAAAAAGTCATAAGGCTCGCACGAGTGGCTCTTCGCTTACAGGACCTCACGATTGGCACCGACACTTGCAGTTTGCCATCGAATAATTTTTCCGCCATAAGGGGCTCGCACGCGTGGCTCCCGCCATAAGGGGCTCGCACGCGTGGCTCACGCCATAAGGGGCTCGCACGCGTGGCTCACGCCATAAAGGACTCGCTGGAGTGGCTCTTGGCTTAGTGGATTTCACAATTGACATCGACATTGGTAGTTCATACGACAATCTGATACTATTTTCCAAGGCACACCTTTCAGAAGTTTTCTTTTGTTCATTTCTATTTTACAGATTAGTATTTGCGGTTCGTTTCGGCCTCATTTCATTACCCCATGTGTTTGTCTTTTTAGGTTATCGAGTCCCGGTTTATTAAACCCGTCGGGTTAAGCCCCAATCTTTTCCCCAGCCGTCCTTAATTCTTAAGGTACGCATCCTGGCGGGTGCCCGGCCCCATGGGCCACGGCGGTTACTTCGGCCACGTGGCTTTAAGGGTCCGACCAATGGTTTATTGTCCACCTGTGCAGCTATGCTTTTGGTTTTGAATGACTCACATCTTTACCTGCCTGCCAGCTTATGTTATTTAGGTTTTATTTTAGTTAATGTCCGTTATTATCTCCATTTTCTGTCACATTTCCCTTCGTTTTTTCAGGTCACGTAGTTGAACTCATGTTGGGGGTCACCTTCCACGTCGGTCAGGTCTCATTCCTAACGATATTTCGCCTGGCATGTTATTCAGGCCACGTAGTTTATCTTGGGTATCGCTTGCCACATGTATCAGGCTCATGGTTTAATTTCACCTGCACCTTATTCAGGTCACTATTATAGTTATAATTTCTTGATAAAAAAAAATTAAAAACATAAAAAAACTCGGCCCGATGGCTTCGGGGGCCCGATGACTGTTTTCAGTCCTGCTGGGCTGATTGCCTGGTTGGTTGTCCATCTGTGCATCTAGGCTGATTTGGCCCGTATGTATCACATACATACCTGCTTCCCTAATCTCCTAATAATCCATGTTGATCGCTCACTTTATGTTTTTGCCCGCACACTGGTCCGGTTCGCCCTCCAGCATCATTGTCATGTCTTACGCAGATGTTTCATCTTGATTTAATTGTTCATGCTTTTGTTCAGGTCCTGCCAGAGGAGGAATAAGTAGGGTAATTCCCTCTAGCATTTCAGTCAGTAATCGTAGTCGATCATATCTGGTCAACCAGGTGCCCGTGCAAAGTCTTTGCCTTTTTACTACGACCGGGAATTAATCTTCGCCGGTAGCTTAATTGTAATTGCGTTCTCTCACTCATGGGAGGGCATAGACAGAATCTTCTATATTATGGCTTCGTAGCTTCTTGCCAAACTAACCTCAGACTCCCTACAAACACGTTGAATCGGGTTTGGACAAGATCCACATTCTCTCACGGTAGAAGATTCAGATAGTAGGTCGGTCTTCACGTCTCAGGCGTTAAAAGAATTCTCAGGGGTGCACAGAAGAACAACGCCCGGACCACGGCTAGCAGATGGCTGTGGTCAGGGGAACTATTCAAGGATTCTCTTCCTATCCACATGGTTCTTTTTGGCCCTCACTCCTGCATAGTCTAGGGCCTAGGCAGTCAGGTTTCGGTTCCACGATCTCCTGAGGCCAGGGCATTGCCAGCACTCGCACTAGAACCAAAACATTACAAGGTTCAGTTGGTTTTTCATGATCCATTTCACAACGCATTCCCGGTCCTCCATTCCGCTTTGGGGCAGTATCCGCAATATTGAGCATCATGTCTCTGGCTTCGTCATCCAAAAGATGGGTTGTAGGTCTCCTTCTGGCCTTGCCTAATTCACCCCGAGTTTTTGCTCAAGATCCCGGACGCCTTGCAGTTGGCTTGGGGATTAGTTTGCACATGCCATTCGAGTTCCTTTTCTACCCTACTTGGCTTGGTTTTTGCCCACTTATAAGCCTACCCACCATCATGGCTTAGGGCACACAACAAGAAATTTAGTCAGGTTAGCTAAGACACGCCTAGCTGGGTTAGGTTGTTCCCGTTGTTTCTCTCCCTAGGGTTCCTCGGATATCTCTTGGCCGTAGCCATGACCACAAATTATATATATATATATATTATACCATACACTTTGCTGGTATTATCATATACACACTATACCGGTATTATCATATACACACTATACCGGTATTATCATATATACATTATACTGATATTATCATATATACACTATACCGGTATTATCATATATACATTATACTGATATTATCATATATACCCTATACCGGTATTATCATATATACATTATACTGATATTATCATATATACACTATACCGGTATTATCATATATACATTATACTGATATTATCATATACACACTATACTGATATTATCATATATACTCTATACCGGTATTATCATATACACACTATACCGGTATTATCATATACACACTATACTGGTATTATCATATATACCCTATACTGGTATTATCATATATACACTATACTGGTATTATCATATATACCCTATACTGGTATTATCATATATACACTATACTGGTATTATCATATACACACTATACCGGTATTATCATATACACACTATACTGGTATTATCATATATACCCTATACTGGTATTATCATATACACACTATACTGGTATTATCATATATACCCTATACCGGTATTATCATATACACACTATACCGGTATTATCATATACACACTATACTGGTATTATCATATATACCCTATACTGGTATTATCATATATACACTATACTGGTATTATCATATATACCCTATACTGGTATTATCATATATACACTATATTGGTATTGCCTTACGTCCTAACCAGTGGCACAGACGGGGTACTCCGCCTTCCGTGGGCTGGTAGGACAGGTGGAAATTTTATTTCAACTAAACCCGCCCACCTCAATAAAGAGGGCGATCACCCCCAGTCCCCTTGTGCTTTTTTCTGTCCTCCGGACAGGTTTGGACTGTTGGAGATCCCCCCCCCCCTCTTCTGTCTGGGAGGGATCCTCTTTCTATTTTTTTGATGCTTACCCTTTTTGGGTTTCTTATGGCTTTCTCTTTTTTTGCGGATTGCGCAGGGAGTTTTTTGCGCTCCATATGGCAGAGACGGGGTCTTGTGACCTTTGGTCGTCTCAGCTCGGAGTTCTTGCGGGGGGCGGGGCTCCCGTGTGTGCGCACGCCCTGGTTTCGGCTGACTTTTGAAGCGCTAGAGTCTGAAGCCGGCACGCGTGTTCTTGTGGGCGCCTCCATTTTGGGAATGCCATCTCTGTGTGGCGTCACTCCCCCTTTGCTTTGGGGGAAGTTCCTCCCTTGTATATTATTATTTCTTTTCGCCTCTTGTGGCGATATAAAAGGTGTATAATATCCCCAGTTCTCTAGCTTATTGCTATATATGTATTAGGATATTTAGCGCTGGCTCCGCCCCTTCCTGGGCGGAGCTATTTTCAGCGCCAACTGAGCTATTTAAAGCCTGCACCAGTGGTCATTCGGCCTCCTGGAGCGCAGGTGTATGGTTTCCTTACTCTGCATATTGGTTGAAGTGAATCTACCTTTTTCCAAGCTGTGGCTGTGTTCAGCTTGTTCTGTTATTTTATTATAACCCTTGCGGTTTTTGGTTTTTCTGGGTAAAACCCTATTTATTTGGATTTCCTTTCCTCCTCTCTGACTCAACAGTTAATTCTGTTTCTCTTTTGCAGCCATGTCGTCTACAGGGGACGGTGATCGGGATCCTGGCAGAAAGAATTCTGGCAAGAGACACCATCTTCAATGCCACGACTGTCAGATTGTCCTGGGCGACAACTAATATATTCTCGATGTCCGCCCTGTAGAGCTTAACTTCTTCCCCAGCAAGAACCTATTGTCCATCATGTAGTTGACTGGGTGAAGGGCTATATGGAGTCCAACCTGAGTCAGGTGAACTATTGAGGAGCTGAAGCAGGCTCTTATATCCAAGCGCCAAAGACCTTCCTCTCCTCATCAGGCTGTAGAGGTGTCAGGGGCTCATGATGCTAGAGAGGGATCTATTTCCTCCTCTTCTGAAGATGAGGATGGCTTTTCCTACTTCATCCCCCCCGAGTAAGCCTAGCGGCTGCTGAGGTCCATCCGTTCGGGGGACCAGGATGTTGATCAGGGTGAAGCCTCAACATCCGCCTCTAAGGGGACCAGGACCTTTAAAGCGAACAATTCCTTCCTGTCATTGATGAGGACGTGGAAGAAGCCAGAAGAGGGTCCTGTGTTGACCAAAAGGTTTAAGTCTGTCTTCCCGTTAAGAGAAGATCAGTTGTCCTCTTGGGGGCCAGTACCAAAGATGGATATGGCCATTTCCAAGCTTTCCAAGAGGACCATAGTACCATCGGATGACGGTTCAAGTCTTCAGAATCCGATGGACCGTAAGGCTGATTGCGCCTTTAGCCGTCCGTACTCCTCGGCATCGGCTTCTGCCTCTTTAGTAATAGCGTCCTCGGAAGTACCGCACTTTCTTAAGACCGGGTTCGCCCAAATTTAGTCTGACCTGGACCAGGGGGTCTCTAGGGATGACATCTTGGCCTCTTGTAAAACGGCCAGTCTGGCCGTTGATTTTTTGTGATGCTGCTCCACAACAACTAAAATTGGCTTCCAAGACATGGGCGGTCTCCACCGCAGGCAGGCGTCCGCTCTGGCTGAAACCCTGGAAGGCTGATACAACTTCCAAGCATAACCTTTGCTCCATGGCATATGAACCCGGCAAACTTTTTGGGACAGAGCTAGACCATATTATGAAGGGACTGTCGGATGAGAAGGGCAAGTCCCTTCCCTAACAGCCCTTTCATGGTCGGGGCAAAAGGTATGGGTCCAGGTCGGGACCTCAGCCCAAAGCCCATAGAGATTGGGGCTCCCGTAGAGGGGAAAGATCCTCCAGAGTCTCTAATCAAACCTGCCCGCCCCAAGAAATCCTCGATGCTCTGAATGGGGGCCTCCTCGAGGCTCTTGGTACCTTGCCGGACTGACTGGATTCTCAGAACTTTGTTCTGACAAGACTACTTCCACCCAGCAAACACAAGATTCTAGAAGACTACATTCGGGGTATCTTCAGAAAGAAGGGGCCTTAGAGGAGGTGCCTCTTCAGGATCTGGGAGCAGGTATCTATTCCCCAGTCTTCCTGGTACACAAGGTGACCGGAGACTGGAGGATGATTATAGATCTAAGATATTTCGATCAGTTCATCAAACGCAAGCATTGCCGGATGGAAACTATCCAGTCAGTGACCAATCTTCTATTGCCAGGAGATTTCCTGGCAACCTTGGATCTCAAGGATGCTTACCTCCATATTCCCATCCATCCTTGGTCCAAAAGATTCTTAAGGATCGCTGTGCAAGTCAGTGGAGTCCTAAAACACTTTCAGTTTGTGGCCCTCCTGTTTGGAATTTTCTTCGTCCACACACATATTTACCAAAGTGGTGGTTTCTGTGGTGGCAGCTCTAAGATTCAGGGTCTGAGCATCATTCCATACTTGGCTCTTCAGAGCTCCTTCCCAAGTGATCCTGTCCCAACACATTCAGCGGGCTGTAGCCTTCCTCCACCAGCTGGGATGGAAAATCAACTGGGACAAGTCCCAAGTCCTGTCGGCTACCTCAGTGAAATTCCTGGGATTCTTCAATGTGTTCCATGGTAGATCTAATGCCTTGGAAATTCTTTTGTCCCCTTCTCCTGACTGATACCTCTAACAATGAGATCCTCTGATGCTTTGGAAGCTCTCTGTGGACCGTGGCTTCTGCTGTGGGATGCAACTAAGAAAATCTCAGGAAAGACCACCTAGAGCAGCGGAGCTTTATATGGGGTTAATCAGAGGCGCTGTAAATGATGGCGGGTGTATGCTGACTCCTATTAACAGGATTCTGAACACAGCTACATCCCCAGTTATAAGAGGGTGTGCACACTTATGCAACCACATTATTTTAGTTTTATATATTTTATTCCCTCCACCTAAAAGATTTCAGTTTGTTTTTCAATTGAGTGGTACAGTTTATAGGTCACATTAAAGGTGGAAAATTAGGCTTCAGCATGTTGTTTCTATCCAGGGGGCGCACAGGTGAATTCACTCAGCAAGGGGGAGTAGTAAGGTTCGGGGGGTGTTTAATAAAAATAAAAAAGAGGGTGTGTTATGAAATAAATGAGATGTCAGAGAAAAAAAAAAAACATATTTATTATGAGGAAGGGACATTGAGTCTAGTGTTCTAGTCAGGGTATGTCAGGCTTCTTATATGGCTTTAGTGTGAGATTACAGTATGTGGAAAGCACGTCACACAGGAGTCGCTTACAGGGGTCACTCGACCATGTATTCAGCTCTGCTCTGCAGCCGGCTGTCAGGTGTTTTCCTCACGCAGAGCTACTAGTGAGGTGGGGTGCATAGGATGCACGGTGTCTGTTTTAGTCAGTCTCTCTTCCCGCAGTATTCGGGCGTGCACTCACCTCTGCTCCTCGCTCTGCTCTGCCGCCCGCTGTCGTGTGTTCCTCACGCAGAGCTACTAGAGAGGTGGGTGCATAGGGTGCACGGTGTCTGTTTTAGTCAGTCTCTCTTCCCGCAGTATTCGGGCGTGCACTCACCTCTGCCCCTCGCTCTGATCTGTAGGCTGTCATGTGTTCCTCACGCAGAGTTACTAGTGAGGTGGGGTGCATAGGGTGCACGGTGTCTGTATAGTCAGTATCTCTTCCGCACTATTCGGGCGTGCACTCACCTCTGCCCCTCGCTCTGATCTGCTGGCTGGGTTGTGGCTCTGGCGCCCTCTATGTGGCCACAGCTGGAAGTGCGGGGCAGAGTGTGAGTTCAGGCTCCAGTGTTAGTTAAAAAAAAAAAAAACATATATATGTGTGTGTTTAGTTTATATGTATATATGTATAGGGGCACTGTTAGGATGTTGGTCCGCACTGCGGATTCGGCGCCAGATTGCAAATAGGGTTACGGTTGACGCACGTTTTTACGCATACGTATTCGACTCGTTATTTCATCAGTTCGCCATGATACCACGTTAGTGGCATTGGTAAAGATTAAAGGGTTTCTTACGTTTATTTCTCTAGAAAGTCCCTGGGAATTCCTCTCTAACCTTAAAAATGCCTATGGGTTAGCATACAGGTCCCCAGGAATTCAAACAACTGTTTTATGATGCAATACGAATGCAAATTAAATTCAGCCTAGCTCGATATCTTGATCTTACAGCTCCCGTGGACAGGTTGGTGACGGCTGCCACTTCACTGTATAATATCAGTGAATGCTATGCTACGGCTGAGAGAAGATATAAAAGGTCCCCAGAACAAAACGTAGCACAAGATAAGGTAAACCTCAGGGGTCAGAGCCCAGGCCAACGCAAGCCTACTGATCTGGTTGTAGAAGGACCTAATATGATTCCTAATCCTATTTTGCCTTGCAGCGTTCCTGACCCTAAAATTGAGGCCAAAGAGCAGCTGTCCAATGTGTTATTGTTATAACGTGTATTCAGGGCCTATAAGCAGCCGTGTTGTACTTATGTTCACCCTTCTGTATGAACCTTCATTGTGTAAAAGAAAAAAATATGGGTTCAAGGAAAGATTCTTCCTGGCAGATGTCGGCCTAACTAAGGGAGTAATTCTACCTCCTCACTAGGCTATGAGCCGAGATAAGGTTCTTCCTGGCAGATGTGGGCCTATCTGAGGGAGTGATTGTACCTCCTCACTAGGCTATGAGCCGAGATAAGGTCCTTCCTGGCAGATGTGGGCCTATCTGAGGGAGTGATTGTACCTCCTCACTAGGCTATGAGCCGAGATAAGGTCCTTCCTGGCAGATGTGGGCCTATCTGAGGGAGTGATTGTACCTTCTCACTAGGCTATGAGCCGAGATAAGGTCCTTCCTGGCAGATGTGGGCCTATCTGAGGGAGTGATTGTACCTCCTCACTAGGCTATGAGCCGAGATAAGGTCCTTCCTGGCAGATGTGGGCCTATCTGAGGGAGTGATTGTACCTCCTCACTAGGCTATGAGCCGAGATAAGGTCCTTCCTGGCAGATGTGGGCCTATCTGAGGGAGTGATTGTACCTTCTCACTAGGCTATGAGCCGAGATAAGGTCCTTCCTGGCAGATGTGGGCCTATCTGAGGGAGTGATTGTACCTTCTCACTAGGCTATGAGCCGAGATAAGGTCCTTCCTGGCGCTCGTCTGGCATCTCTTTATAATGAGGTTTATTGATGAGACAAACCTATAATGTCTGGCTGTTCATATAGTGGATCGTATTTAGTCTTGACACAAGTTAATCGATAGATCACATATGTGTTGTTTAATATTTCATATATTGGTTTTATTTTGTTACATGTTATAATCATATACTAACGTATATATATCCTGTGTGTATCACCAGAAGCGTGTGATCCTGAGGTATCTAGGAAAGCAGCTCAGTGGGATTTCTGCTAATGAGAAAGTTGTGTTATTTCCATAAGATAAGGCGCCTGTGAAATCCTAAACCCACACATGTGTTGTCTACATTTTAACTCTGTGACGTGAGAACAGTTATACTAGTTTCTGGGAATCTAGGTTTTCAGTTGCTTCCAGTGTCGGGGGTATGCCTCCCTTTCTGATGTACGTCCCCGGTGGTGGATGTTACCACTTAACATAAAGTCACATTATATAAATGTAACTCCTAAAAGCTTCACATTTATAGATTACACAACATTGCCGCCTCGGTATCGGCAGGTAACATAACCCGTTCACCACAAAGCATTCTGGGTAATGTATGATCTCACAGCACCATTACCATATGTGCACACCCCCTGGTTTGGTTGGAAGACCGTTATCTAAAGGGGTGTATGCTTCTGATAAGTCTGTGAATATTAATTATAGACGGGATAAGAGAGAGGATTCCGAGAGAAAAAAAAGACTACAAACAAAGGACTAAAACAGAACGTGGTAAAGCTTTGGATTTGATCCTGGATCACGGGGAACCCTCTGGAGAGCTGCCCGTCCCTCCGGAACCCTACTCACCTTCTGACCCTTGGTAACGTATATCTTGATTATTACTTGCGGTATTGATAAGTTACTCAGCCCGGTATACAGTCAAAGGTCCCCAATTGTGGATCCGCAGTGAAAAGGCTCCTGGTCAAATTTTGATCATTCTCTTAGCAAAGATGCATATTGCTAACTGAGGATCAGACATTGGTACCTAGTCCTTGGGAACTTTGATATTCCCTAGCCTGATACCGAGCTGGTAAATTTATAGTGCCGCCATATACCGTAATTGGTTAAAAGGTGATAGGAAGGGGTTGATGCCCCTACTTTTCTTTAATTTGGATTGTTGCATATCATTGCATTGATTGACGATATTGGTGTTGATTGGTCATTGGAAAGTATTGGTATTGTCTTTTCTGTGGTGTGCCAGCACCATCTGGCGGTATAGATTGGTATTATATTTCATTGTCTATCATTGTAGAGGTTGTATTATCGATTTTGTATTTAGCACTAATGTATAATAAACTCACATATTTTTGCATTGACGATGGTACCTCGTTTTCTTTCTAGTTGCACAAAATTAAGTTTCTCGCCAATGAGCCGAGAGGTTACTATGTCGCCCTCTCCTCAGTAGGATCAAGAACTTTGATATTTTTTTCCTTTTGATCCTTTCTTTAGTTTTTTTTGTATATAAAGCATTTTGCGCTTTATATCCGCGACATGTCTATCTTGCAGTCTAACACTGTAGATTCGTGCACAAATGTGTCTTCTCCAATCGGTGATCCCATCATCTCCGCATCAATCTGTGAGCTGCCGTCTGTACGCTGTGATGTAATTAGGGGTTTACTGGACACGGGATCACAAGCCACTATATTGTCATATAGTTATTTCCAACAGGTTATGGATGTGACAGCAAAGAGGCCAAAATTGAAATCGTTTGATGGCTCTTTGATGTGTAGGCGGAGACGCTTTGCAAGAAAAAGGTACAAATTTAATAGGTAAGAAAGTAATCAGACATCCCACACTCATTGTGGACCTTCCCTATGATCGGCTGAAGCAATCTGGACTCGGGTAAAGAAACCTATTGCCTATAAGTACTCTTGCAATGCACAACCTCAATGTAGTTGTCATGTGATTGAAGGAAGGCTTAACTCTGTTGAAATTCGTTTTAGGAACAACCGGATGTCACTATCTGTTACGGTATAACCCGGTATAGTGAGGGTTAATACCGTTCGGGCGATTCCCCTGGAGAAGAGCACAGCAACCCACAACCGCTGGAATCCACCGAACTGGAACCATACGAAGTCCTCCTTTCCTGGAACAGGCAAGAGAACGTTCTGACGTAGCAATTCCCCCCAAGTACGAGACGAGGCTCCGTATTAATGGTTAAACAGGAACTCTCACTTTATTGAGGGCTACCTGCCCGGTATTTATGCAGGTCTCCCACCTGGTGGACACTCCCCTAGGGGACCAGAAGGAAGACTGCGACATGGGATACAGCAGCCAATCACACACAATGGGACAATACAGACACCCCCAGCATATCCCTCCCCTCTGCCTGTGATACAATTACCCTACACAGGTTAATGTAATCATCACAGGCAGGAGAATACACAATGTCTTCTGTCCTGGAGACAATCGAGGACCCACTCAACCATCCCCCAGGACAAAGGGAAATCGCCAACACACAAGTGGGGACAATAGGACAGACATCATTATTCAATATACAATGTCCCACCCTTTACAGTACACAGACATGTAACATATCCCCAGATGGCTTGGATCTGAGCGCTCAATATATCCAAACAGCGCTCAGATGCCACAAACACAGTCAAATCGCCATGGGGTTTAAGTTTAGCGTGGGCTGATGAGAGGGCCCATAATCCTGGGGCAAGAGGCTGGCAATCTGTCCCCTCCAAAACCCAGTGGCGCGGTTGGTTTCGCCACACTATCCTGAAAAATGGTAAGCCTGGGGAAGCTGTCAATGATGCCGCTGATACCATAACCATCCAGAAGGACAGAATTTAAAAGGTAACCTTGGATGGGGATGTCTTAACTATTTCTCTTGAAGGGGGAAATTACGAAGTTGCGGACCTGACCGAGCATACTCAATCCGGGTGAAATATGCCAAGTTGGATCTAAAGTCCGAAGCCAGTTATATAAGCCTAGGTCTCTTAAAACAGGTGGCCAAAGTGATTAGCGGTTCCTCTCCACAGGACCAATGGGTTCATGATCTGGATGGAGGTTCTCAGAGTCATAATGTGAACTCGAGATGTCTATTGTCTATTTCCACAGGAGATAAGACTACGGAACATTTATTCTTCGTGTTGAATGAACCACGGTACCAGATATACATAGGTAATGACCTTCTACACCGATTTGCCATGCAGATTGATCTGGTCAACAATATTCTATGATCCAGATTACCTGGAAACCCGGAAGAGTTCCAGGATGAAGAGCAAGCCTTGAGATGGGGACAACAGATGCCCTATGCCGTAAGTATCATGGTTACTGATGAGGTTAAAATCCCTGAAGGGTGCAAACCATTTCTTCTTCCCATTCAAGTAAAGAAGGGGCAAAAAGTGAAGAATGCAGATGCTTTGATCTGTTTGTCCAACCGGACACAGCAACTCGGCCTGAAGGTAAAGCCCACTCCTATGGTAAACATCCATCAGCATCCATTGCATATGGTATTTATAATATGGTTCCTATAGCATATCCTTACAAAAAGGCACCATAATTGGTCTAGGTATGGACTCGGAGTATTACCCTTTTGGATTCCAGAATGATGTCCTTGGACTTATTCCGGAAAAATACTTGACAGAAGAGCAAGTGGTGGAACAACATTTTTCCTCAACAGCTGAGGGGTCATTCAATATCCATGTTTATCCTTTCAGTTCTGAAGAAGGTACCTACATGCCACATCGAAGAATCATCTTTGGTTTTCATCCATGAGATCGATGAGAAGGAGTACGAGTCATGCCAAGAGGAAAAAGAGAAGGTACGCGATACTCGAAATGATTTAACTAGTGAGCTTGAGCTCTTTCTGAGGTCTTTTATATGTCCACCTCGAGGATCAATTCCCTTTGAAATTTTTTCCTTTGATCAAATTTTTTTTTTTATATAAAGCATTCGCTTTATATCCCCCACAATATAATACCAGTATAGTGTATATATAATAATACCAGTATAGTGTATAGGACCTGGGGTGACATCACCGTCATGTGATCAGTGCAGGGGGCGTGGCTCAGTACTGGATTAGATAAGAGGTGGTAGCCTACGACCTTCACCCCGTGTTCCAAATGCCGTTATGGTCAGTGGTAGCGGAATCCATAACGGGATGCTTAGATAACCCGAACTTTGGAAGCCGAACTTAAAACAGAATTCGCTCAACTCTAATAGTAACGCCATCATATTAATAGACAATAGAGAACATACGCACATTATGGCTGACAGTATATGAGCACTGGTATTGTATACACAATATGGCCGACAGTGTGGCATCAATGCTGTGCTGGATCATAACATTACCTTGCATTTATCCAAGAACTGCTTGAAAGGCTTCAGATAACAGCCGCACACCCAGGCTCGGGACACAGACCGCCCCAAAAATGTCACGTGGTATTTAGACTAGAAAAAAAACACAACATAATATGGATATTCTATGAATATGAGTATGAATATACAGGTTATGGTGTAGTAGTGTCTGGACTGTGTGTATACAGGTCATGGTGTAGTGGTGTCTGGACTGTGTGTATACAGGTCATGGTGTAGTGGTGTCTGGACTGTGTGTGTACAGGTCATGGTGTAGCAGTGTCTGGACTGTGTGTATACAGGTCATGGTGTAGTAGTGTCTGGACTGTGTGTATACAGATCATGGTGTAGCAGTGTCTGCACTGTGTGTATACAGGTCATGGTGTAGTAGTGTCTGGACTGTGTGTGTACAGGTCGTGGTGTAGCAGTGTCTGGACTATGTGTATACAGGTCATGGTGTAGTAGTGTCTGGACTGTGTGTATACAGATCATGGTGTAGTAGTGTCTGGACTGTGTGTGTATACAGGTCATGGTGTAGTAGTATCTGGACTGTGTGTATACAGGTCGTGGTGTAGTAGTGTCTGGACTGTGTGTGTACAGGTCATGGTGTAGTAGTGTCTGGACTGTGTGTATACAGGTCATGGTGTAGCAGTGTCTGGACTGTGTGTATACAGGTTATGGTGTAGCAGTGTCTGGACTGTGTGTATACAGGTCATGGTGTAGTAGTATCTGGACTGTGTGTATACAGGTCATGGTGTAGCAGTGTCTGGACTGTGTGTATACAGGTCATGGTGTAGCAGTGTCTGGACTGTGTGTATACAGGTCATGGTGTAGTAGTGTCTGGACTGTGTGTATACAGATCATGGTGTAGCAGTGTCTGCACTGTGTGTATACAGGTCATGGTGTAGTAGTGTCTGCACTGTGTGTATACAGGTCGTGGTGTAGCAGTGTCTGGACTATGTGTATACAGGTCATGGTGTAGTAGTGTCTGGACTGTGTGTATACAGATCATGGTGTAGTAGTGTCTGGACTGTGTGTGTATACAGGTCATGGTGTAGTAGTATCTGGACTGTGTGTATACAGGTCGTGGTGTAGTAGTGTCTGGACTGTGTGTGTACAGGTCATGGTGTAGTAGTGTCTGGACTGTGTGTATACAGGTTATGGTGTAGCAGTGTCTGGACTGTGTGTATACAGGTTATGGTGTAGCAGTGTCTGGACTGTGTGTATACAGGTCATGGTGTAGTAGTATCTGGACTGTGTGTATACAGGTCATGGTGTAGTAGTGTCTGGACTGTGTGTATACAGGTTATGGTGTAGCAGTGTCTGGACTGTGTGTATACAGGTTATGGTGTAGCAGTGTCTGGACTGTGTGTATACAGGTCATGGTGTAGTAGTATCTGGACTGTGTGTATACAGGTCGTGGTGTAGTAGTGTCTGGACTGTGTGTACAGGTCATGGTGTAGTAGTGTCTGGACTGTGTGTATACAGGTCGTGGTGTAGTAGTGTCTGGACTGTGTGTGTATACAGGTCATGGTGTAGTAGTGTCTGGACTGTGTATACAGGTCATGGTGTAGTAGTGTCTGGACTGTGTATACAGGTCATGGTGTAGTGGTGTCTGGACTGTGTGTATACAGGTCATGGTGTAGTAGTGTCTGGACTGTGTGTATACAGGTCATGGTGTAGCAGTGTCTGGACTGTGTGTATACAGGTCATGGTGTAGTAGTGTCTGGACTGTGTGTGTACAGGTCATGGTGTAGCGGTGTCTGGACTGTGTGTATACAGGTCATGGTGTAGCAGTGTCTGGACTGTGTGTATACAGGTCATGGTGTAGCGGTGTCTGGACTGTGTGTATACAGGTCATGGTGTAGCAGTGTCTGGACTGTGTGTATACAGGTCATGGTGTAGTAGTGTTTGGACTGTGTGTATACAGGTCATGGTGTAGCAGTGTCTGGACTGTGTGTGTATACAGGTCATGGTGTAGTAGTGTCTGGACTGTGTGTATACAGGTCATGGTGTAGCAGTGTCTGGACTGTGTGTATACAGGTCATGGTGTAGCAGTGTCTGGACTGTGTGTGTACAGGTCATGGTGTAGCGGTGTCTGGACTGTGTGTATACAGGTCATGGTGTAGCAGTGTCTGGACTGTGTGTATACAGGTCATGGTGTAGCGGTGTCTGGACTGTGTGTATACAGGTCATGGTGTAGCGGTGTCTGGACTGTGTGTATACAGGTCATGGTGTAGTAGTGTTTGGACTGTGTGTATACAGGTCATGGTGTAGCAGTGTCTGGACTGTGTGTGTATACAGGTCATGGTGTAGTAGTGTCTGGACTGTGTGTATACAGGTCATGGTGTAGCAGTGTCTGGACTGTGTGTATACAGGTCATGGTGTAGTAGTGTCTGGACTGTGTGTATACAGGTCATGGTGTAGTAGTGTCTGGACTGTGTGTATACAGGTCATGGTGTAGTAGTGTCTGGACTGAGTATATACAGGTCATGGTGTAGTAGTATCTGGACTGTGTGTATACAGGTCATGGTGTAGCAGTGTCTGGACTGTGTGTGTGTACAGGTCATGGTGTAGCAGTGTCTGGACTGTGTGTATACAGGTCATGGTGGAGTAGTGTCTGGACTGTGTGTGTACAGGTCATGGTGTAGTAGTGTCTGGACTGTGTGTATACAGGTCATGGTGTAGTAGTGTCTGGACTGTGTGTATACAGGTCATGGTGGAGTAGTGTCTGGACTGTGTGTGTACAGGTCATGGTGTAGTAGTGTCTGGACTGTGTGTATACAGGTCATGGTGTAGCAGTGTCTGGACTGTGTGTGTACAGGTCGCGGTGTAGTAGTGTCTAGACTGTGTGTATACAGGTCATGGTGTAGCAGTGTCTGGACTGTGTGTATACAGGTCATGGTGTAGCGGTGTCTGGACTGTGTGTATACAGGTCATGGTGTAGCAGTGTCTGGACTGTGTGTGTACAGGTCATGGTGTAGTAGTGTCTAGACTGTGTGTACAGGTCATGGTGTAGCAGTGTCTGGACTGTGTGTGTATACAGGTCATGGTGTAGCGGTGTCTGGACTGTGTGTATACAGGTCATGGTGTAGTAGTGTCTGGACTGTGTGTGTGTACAGGTCATGGTGTAGCAGTGTCTGGACTGTTTGTATTCAGGTCATGGTGTAGCAGTGTCTGGACTGTGTGTATACAGGTCATGGTGTAGCGGTGTCTGGACTGTGTGTGTATACAGGTCATGGTGTAGTAGTGTCTGGACTGTGTGTGTGTACAGGTCATGGTGTAGCAGTGTCTGGACTGTTTGTATTCAGGTCATGGTGTAGCAGTGTCTGGACTGTGTGTATACAGGTCATGGTGTAGCGGTGTCTGGACTGTGTGTGTATACAGGTCATGGTGTAGTAGTGTCTGGACTGTGTGTGTATACAGGTCATGGTGTAGTAGTGTCTGGACTGTGTGTATACAGGTCATGGTGTAGTAGTGTCTGGACTGTGTGTGTATACAGGTCATGGTGTAGTAGTGTCTGGACTGTGTGTATACAGGTCATGGTGTAGCAGTGTCTGGACTGTGTGTATACAGCTCATGGTGTAGTAGTGTTTGGACTGTGTGTTTACAGGTCATGGTGTAGTAGTGTCTGGACTGTGTGTACAGGTCATGGTGTAGTAGTGTCTGGACTGTGTGTATACAGGTCATGGTGTAGCGGTGTCTGGACTGTGTGTATACAGGTCATGGTGTAGCAGTGTCTGGACTGTGTGTGTATACAGGTCATGGTGTAGCGGTGTCTGGACTGTGTGTGTATACAGGTCATGGTGTAGTAGTGTCTGGACTGTGTGTATACAGGTCATGGTGTAGTAGTGTCTGGACTGTGTGTATACAGGTCATGGTGTAGCTGTGTCTGGACTGTGTGTATACAGGTCATGGTGTAGCGGTGTCTGGACTGTGTGTATACAGGTCATGGTGTAGCGGTGTCTGGACTGTGTGTGTGTACAGGTCATGGTGTAGTAGTGTCTGGACTGTGTGTGTGTACAGGTCATGGTGTAGCAGTGTCTGGACTGTGTGTATACAGGTCATGGTGTAGTAGTGTCTGGACTGTGTGTATACAGGTCATGGTTGTAACGGACCGTTGTTGCAGACAAGGGGTAAAAACCGTTTAGGCGATCGGCCCCCTTTACAGAGATATAGGCACAGCTACTGCAGAACACCAAACTCCCGAACTGGATACAAAATAGCACTCCAACTCCCGTACTGGAACCTCCCAAATAGCTGCTAGCAGACGAACAGGAAAAGCAGACAATCAGCTTACACTCCTGGCAATCAGTCTCTAACAGCATACAGTGAATCCCCCCAAGAACGAGACGAGGCTCCGTATTGATGGTAAACAGGAATTCTATATTTTTATTAACGGCTACCTGCCTGGTATTTATCCAGGTCTCCCACCTGGTGGACACTCCCCTAGAGGACCAGAAGGAAGACTGCGACACGGGATACAGCAGCCAATCACACACATTGGGACAATACAGACACCCCCAGCATATCCCTCCCCTCTGCCTGTGATACCATCACCCTACATGGGTAATGCAATCATCACAGGCAGACGAATACACAATGTCTTCTGTCCTGGAGACAATTGAGGAGTCATTCAATTATCTCTCAGGACAAAGGGAAATCGCCAATACACATGTGGGGACAATAGGACAGACATCACTATTCAATACACAATGTCCCACCCTTTACAATACACACAGACATTTCAGAGACAAGACTCCATTATGCACATGGGGACACAGAACAAGCATTACTGTTAAAATACACCAGGTAAGACACATTACATTAAAACTATACATTTAACATATCCCCAGACAGCTCAGGTCTGAGCGCACATTATTAAGTGAATGGCGCTCAGACCACACGAATACAGTTTAATCGCCATGGAGCCAAAGTCTTTACAGTCAGTTTCATACGAATGGGCTCCATGGGATTCCTATCTGGGGTATAACACATTCAACCAAAACTACCGAACCCCAGGCAGAAAAGCACGAATTAAGCTTTTCTGCAGGTAAAAGATGTCTTTTAACAGGGGGCCATAGTCCAAAGGCAGCAGGCGAGCAACCAGGTTTCTCCAATGCAATGTGGCGAGATTGGTCTCGTCACATCTCTCCCCTTTTCCAAACAGACTAACAGGGTATCTGACCTCCTGCCGGTCAGTGCCCTTGTTAGTCCAGCAGCCCACCCACAAAACACAATCAACAGCACAGCCCACCCACAATAAATAGTTACTGCAACTGGGTAGAGGAGAAGCTTGTCCATGTCCAGGTGCCTCACCACGGCTGTGCTGGAGTGCGGGTACGCTGACTTGGTGGGGTGCTGCATGGGCAGAGACCCGCGTCACTCTGCCCTGTTGCCAGCGCTACTGGGAGGGTAGCCTGGTTGAAGCCTGGTTGTTGGAGGGGAGACCGACTGTCTCCCTTTAGATATACAGTCCTGCTGCTGGAGACCGACTGTCTCCCCTTTGGTTACACAGCTCTGCTGCTGGAGACCGACTGTCTCCCCTTTGGTTACACAGCTCTGCTGCTGGGGAAAGGAGACTGAGCTCTCTATTCCCTGCCCATTAATGATCCGCCGCTGGGGAGAGGTGGTAGTAAGCTCTTCTCCCATACATACCTTCCTCCTCAGTGGAGGGAGACCGACTGTCTCTCCTCCCAATACAGAGTCCTGCTGCTGGAGAAAGGAGACTGGGCTCTCTATTCCCTGCTGGTTACTCTGCCGCTGGGGACTGGAGACCGGGCTCCCAATTCCCAACAAATAATACTGCCGCTGGGGAATGGAGACCGGGCTCCCAATTCCCGAAAAATCACGCTGCTGATGTGGGGCAGGAACAACTACCTCTGCCCCCTGTAGCTCAGCCTGCCGCTGGGGAATGGAGCTCAGGCTCCCAATTCCCTGTAATATCTCCCGCTGGGGAATGGAGCTCAGGCTCCCAATTCCCTGCAATATCTCCCGCTGGGGAATGGAGCTCAGGCTCCCAATTCCCTGCAATATCGGTGGAGAGACCTCGGTCCCATCTCCACCTGCCGCCTGGGGTTCCTCCCAGTAAATTTCAATAATGTCTTCCCAGCGGAATGGGTCTGGAACTGGATCTGTCACCTTGCTGTCCTGCTGAGCCTTCCCAATGGAGTGGAAGAGATCTCGGTAGTCCTGCTCCAGTTCCCACTCCAGGGTTGCTAGGTGAGCCAGGTCTTGCTCTACCTCATGGGGGTCATCCCCGTCATGCCTAGCCTCCCTCTCGTAGAAAATGTCCTGAAGTCTGTTCTGCGCAGGACTCCCGAAGTCAGGCTCTGCAAAGGACTCCCATAACAAGCCAGAACCATCAAACTCCTCTCCCTCTGGCTTGTCATGCTCGGCTGTCCAGGGTATATACTGTGCCATATACCACCAGAGCGCCTGGTAGGCATCCTCCAGCCATAGCTCCTGCCATACCCGGTGCTCTAGTTCCTTCACCCATTCATCCAGGGGCTGCTCTCCCAGAAAGGGCATCCGCAGGGCCACTTGCTTCTGCCACCGCTGCTCTTCACTGGGGAGACTCTCACCCCGCTGGTATTGTACATTGTCCAGGGCCTGGTACCAGATGCCTTTCCTTAATGCATCCCGGCCATCCAGGTCCTCCTCCTACGTATGACACTGCTGGTTCCATTCTGTTGCTTTTAGGGTCGCTGTACTGGGACATGCGTTGCTCCCACTTGTAAATCCAAGGAAATGGTGTCTCCTGTAGCTGTCCTTCTGGCTGTAAGAACGATCCCGCTGCTCGCCACCAATTGTAACGGACCGTTTCTGCAGACAAGGGGTAAAAACCGTTTAGGCGATCGGCCCCCTTTACAGAGATATAGGCACAGCTACTGCAGAACACCAAACTCCCGAACTGGATACAAAATAGCACTCCAACTCCCGTACTGGAACCTCCCAAATAGCTGCTAGCAGACGAACAGGAAAAGCAGACAATCAGCTTACACTCCTGGCAATCAGTCTCCTAACAGCATACAGTGAATCCCCCAAGAACGAGACGAGGCTCCGTATTGAGGGTAAACAGGAATTCTAACTTTTATTAACGGCTACCTGCCTGGTATTTATCCAGGTCTCCCACCTGGTGGACACTCCCTAGAGGACCAGAAGGAAGACTGCGACACGGGATACAGCAGCCAATCACACACATTGGGACAATACAGACACCCCCAGCATATCCCTCCCCTCTGCCTGTGATACCATCACCCTACATGGGTAATGCAATCATCACAGGCAGACGAATACATAATGTCTTCTGTCCTGGAGACAATTGAGAGTCATTCAATTATCTCTCAGGACAAAGGAAATCGCCAATACACATGTGGGGACAATAGGACAGACATCACTATTCAATATACAATGTCCCACCCTTTACAATACACACAGACATTTCAGAGACAAGACTCCATTATGCACATGGGGACACAGAACAAGCATTACTGTTAAAATACACCAGGTAAGACACATTACATTAAAACTATACATTTAACATATCCCCAGATAGCTCAGGTCTGAGCGCACATTATTAAGTGAATGGCGCTCAGACCACACGAATACAGTTTAATCGCCATGGAGCCAAAGTCTTTACAGTCAGTTTCATACGAATGGGCTCCATGGGATTCCTATCTGGGGTATAACACATTCAACCAAAACTACCGAACCCCAGGCAGAAAAGCACGAGTTAAGCTTTTCTGCAGGTAAAAAAGATGTCTTTTAACAGGGGGCCATAGTCCAAAGGCAGCAGGCGAGCAACCAGGTTTCTCCAATGCAATGTGGCGAGATTGGTCTCGTCACAATGGTGTAGTAGTGTTTGGACTGTGTGTGTACAGGTCATGGTGTAGTAGTGTCTGGACTGTGTGTACAGGTCATGGTGTAGTAGTGTCTGGACTGTGTGTATACAGGTCATGGTGTAGCGGTGTCTGGACTGTGTGTGTGTACAGGTCATGGTGTAGTAGTGTCTGGACTGTGT
>JAKVIS010002574.1:0-21947 GCA_033119425.1 Bufotes viridis | reverse complement strand
AAGTAGACGCTCCAGTGGCAAAAATTTCAAAAAAAAAAAAAATCGGCCTTACCGTTTGAAGATTTGGGGCTTCTTAAAGACCCCATGGATAAGAAATGTGAGAGTTTACTTAAAAGATCATGGGAGTCTTCAACAGCCATATTAAGACCTAGTATATCAGCAACCTACACGGCCAGAACCTTATCTCTGTGGTTGGGCCCACTTGAAGAACATATTGAATCTGGTACACCTAGAGAGGACATCCTTACCTCTATACCTATGCTGAAATAAGCCGCAAACTTTGTTGCCGACGCTTCGGCGGATATAGTAAAATTATCGGCCAGAACAGCCGCCCTAACCAATGCCTCCCGTAGGGCTATATGGTTGCGTACCTGGTCAGGGGACACGGCATCAAAGAACAAACTATGTTCTTTACCCTGTGAAGGCGATAGACTTTTCGGCACAGCCCTTGACGATATTCTTGAAAAAGCGTCAGACAGAAGAAAAGGCTTTCCCACCGAAGCTAAATACTACCACCACAGATGCTCCTTTCGTCCCCAAAGACGTGGTAAACCTGATCAGAAAAGAAAGGATACCAGACCATCCTGGCAATCAACAAAAGGTAGAGGTAGGGGTTTCCTCTTCAATTCTGAAAAGCCCGCCCACACAGCCTCTCAATTACGCCAGAGGTGCTGTAGGGGGAAGGCTAAAGATGTATTACAACGCATGGGAAGAAATCAAGGCATCTCCCTGGGTATTAACAGTTATAAAAAAGGGTTACAGTCTAGAATTTACATCTCATCCGCCAGACCGCTACATGGAAAACACAAAGTTAAAGTCAGGAAGTCAGGAAGCCATGAACCAACAGATACTGCTCCTTCTAGAAAAAGAAGCCATTATTCCGGTCCCAGTAGTGTGTTCACAATTATTCAACCCCCAATGCTGTAAAAGGTTTTAGGGAATTTAGTGTACATTTGTAATTGTGTTCAGAATTAAATCTTACAAGGACTTTTTAAAGAACCAAATGCAACTAAAATGACATCAATTGTTTTTGTAATACTGTATTAAATGTTTTTTTGTGATTTCTTCATTGACACAATTATTCAACCCCTTAAAGACGACTCACTCTTAAGAACAGAGGTTCATTCAAGTGTTTTCGATCAGCTATTGAAAATACCTGTGGATGTCAAGGAGCAGCAATCAAGCAGAATAAGCACCAATTAGGCAGATGTAAAATGACTGTGATACTCAGCTCCTTCTAGACATTTACTGGTGTGTTTACAAACATGGTGAAGTCAAGAGAATGGTCCAGGAAGACAAGAGAAGAGGTGATTTCTCTTCACAGGATGGGCAATGGCTATAAGAAGATTGCAAAGATGTTAAACATACCAAGAGACACCATAGGAAGCATCATTCGCAAATTCAAGGCAAAGGGCACTGTTGAAACGCTACCTGGTCGTGGAAGAAAGAAGATGCTGACTTTGACTGCTGTTCGCTACCTGAAGCGCAAAGTGGAGAAAAGTCTCCGTGTGACTGCTGAGGAACTGAAAAAGATTTGTCAGATGCGGGTACTGAAGTTTCAGCTCAGACAATAAGGCGCACACTGCGTAATGAAGGCCTCCATGCCAGTACTCCCAGGCGCACCCCTTGCTGTCTCCAAAGAATAAGAAGAGTCGACTGCAGTATGCCAAAAGTCTTGGGATAGTGTTCTGTGGCCTGATGAAACAAAATTAGAACTGTTTGGGCCCATGGATCAACGCTATGTTTGGAGGAGGAAGAAGAACAAGGCCTATGAAGAAAAGAACACCTTGCCTACTGTGAAGCATGGCGGGGGGTCAATCATGCTTTGGGGCTGTTTTGCTTCTACAGGTACAGGAAAGCTTCAGCGTGTGCAAGGTACCATGAATTCTCTTCAGTACCAGGAGATATTGGATAAAAATGTGATGCAGTCCGTCACAAACCTGAGGCTTGGGAGACTTTGGACCTTTCAACAGGACAATGATCCCAAGCTGACCTCCAAGTCCACTAGAGCATGGTTGCAGATTAAAGGCTGGAACATTTTGAAGTGGACATCGCAGTCACCAGACTTAAATCCGATTGAGAACCTCTGGTGGGACTTAAAGAAAGCAGTTGCAGCGCACAAGCCTAAGAATGTGACTGAACTGGAGGCTTTTGCCCATGAAGAATGGGCGAAGATACCCGTAGATCGCTGCAAGACACTTGTGTCAAGCTATGCTTCATGTTTGAAAGCTGTTATAACTGGAAAAGGATGTTGTACTAAGTACTAAGATTGAATGTCACTTGGGGGTTGAATAAAACTGATAATGATGTGAGCACAGAAAAGACATTTGTGGTTATTTCATTATAAATGTTATGTTATATTTGTCTGACTTACAAGTGCCTCTTTGATTTAATTGTAAACAAGATAACTGAAATGATCAAAATCAATGTCAAACTGGCCAAAACACAATTTCAGTGGGTGTTGAATAATTTTGAACACAACTGTATTTGCCACAAAGAAAAGCAGACAAGTCCAGAAGATCTATTCTCTGTCAATACGGGATCAACCTCTAAAAGTAGACGCACTGTCTGCTCCATGGCCCCAGAAACTTCTCTATGCCTTCCCTCCATTCCCTTTGATTCAGAAAGTAATAGCAAAAATCGTACAGGAAAAAGCCCAAATAATCCTGATCGCACCATTCTGGCCCAGAAGAACATGGTTTCCTCTACTAAAGAAATTGGCAGGGGAAGAATTTTGGATACTCCCTCCTCGTCCAGATCTGCTATTCCAGGGTCCGGTGACTCACCCCCGAGTCAAACAGTTACAATTGACAGCCTGAGACTGAGAGGCATATCCTAAAAACAGAGGTTTCTCGGATAAACTAATTTTTACCTTATTATAGAGTAGGAAAAGAATCACCTCAAAGATATATCTAAGAGCTTGGAATGCTTTTCTACGGTTTGGGAAAGGCAAATATGACCCTTCAGGAGAACCACAGATAACGCTAATCCTAGACTTCCTTCAAGCAGGGTTGGATAAAGGTCTAGCTGTAAGTACCTTAAAAGTTCAGATCGCAGCACTAAGTGCATTTTTAGGTTGCAGACTGTCTGATATTAATATAATCAATCGATTCATCAATGGGGCAACCAGGCTCCGCCCTAGGCTAAGATCCTTGGCCCCTCCGTGGGATCTAAATCTTGTTCTATCTAGACTTATGTATCCACCGTTCGAGACCATTACAGACATTTCCTTGAGAACATTGACTCTCAAATCAGTGTTCCTACTTGCAATCACGACGGCAAGAAGAGTAGGAGAAATTCAGGCTTTTTCCATCCTGCCTCCTTACCGTCGGGTTACGGAAGATAGAATTATCTTAAAGCTCGCCCTGAATTCCTCCCAAAGGTGGTGTCAAAATTTCATTGTCAACAGGAAATTACTCTCCCTTCCTTTTGTTCCCAGGCCATATCTGTAAAAGGAAAAACTATTCCACAACCTGCATGTTAGAAGGTGCGTTCTTCAGTATTTGCACGCCACACAAGAAATAAGGAAGACAAACCAGCTGTTTATTCAATATCTCGGATTACAGAAAGGGAAAACGGCCAGCAAGACGTCTATATCCAGATAGATAAAATCCTGCATCATACAAGCCTACCAGACAGAAGGTGTTCCTCCTCCACCTTTACTAAAAGCCCATTCTACTAGAGCTCTAGCAGCTTCTTGGGCTGATGTGGCTTCAGCCTCAATTGAAGATATATGCCGGGCGGCCACTTGGTCAAACCCATGTACCTTTTTCAAACACTACAAGCTTGATGTCTCTGCAAGCAAAGATCTATCCTTTGGACGCAAAGTCCTTTCTGCCGTTGTCCCACCCTAAAAAGATTACTATATTATTCCTCCATGTAGTGCCGTTGTGGAGGCGTGGGGAAAAAACATAATTACTCTTACCGGTAATTGGATTTTCCTTTAGCCTCCACAACGGCACAGGGAATTCCCACCCAAAAAATAAAGTGTTCGGTTTAAATTTGTTTATATCTCTGAGTACTAACTGGAGAGGTAAGAGGGGGGGGCCCTTTATTGGCTGGTCCGAAGTCGTTTCCTGTCCCTGAGAAGGCGGGATAACCTCCATGTAGTGCCGTTGTGGAGGTTAAAGGAAAATCCAATTACCATTAGAGTAATTATGTTTTTTTTTAAATAACTCTTTTGATTATATTTGGTCATAGATGTGCTACCCTGTTTGGGAATAAAACTATCTTTCCTACCTCTAGGTTATTTGCATACAATTTCACCCCTTTACTATTACTTAAAGGGGTTATCCAATACTATAAACTGCCCCCATATGCCGGGCCCCTCACAGTAAATATTCTTACCCCTCTCCCTGGGCCGCTCCTGGTCCCCGCACCGCTGCTGCTTCTCACCGTAGTGCGGATGAAAACATCCGGTGTCAGGGGGAGCAGCCAATGGCAGGCGGGGACAGGGACAAGCCTCCCTAGTGTCACCCGTGATGCTAGGGAGGCTCGTCGCTGTCCACATCCGCCATTGGTTGCTCCCCCCCGTCACCGGATGTTTTCATCCGCGTACTGGGAGAAGAATCAATGGTGGTGTAGGGACCAGGACTGTCGCGGGGAGCCAGGTAAGTATTTTCAATGTGAGGGGCCCTGGAATATGGGGGGGGGGGCAGTGTATAGGATTGGATAATCCCTTTAAAATAACCTGAACAACCTAAAACTACAAGGTCTTTGTTGGCTAGACAAATTGCCAGTTAAGGATAGTTGCACTCCAGCGGTGGTCATCCAGCATGCTGTTCCAGCAGGAAAAAGCCTACCGGATCCGTCTGCATTTCAGCATTGCCGGAAATTTGTAAATCTCCATCCGGCCCAATTCACTATAATGGGGACCGGCAGAGATCCGGCCGCATTCTGACCGTGAATGGTAGGGTGGTAATTAGGGGCGGACTGGGACGGAGGGCAGCTGCGTGAGAGGAGCGGCGGCGTCCAGGAGCAGGAAAAGGTTAGCGTTTTTATTTTATTTTATATTTTTGAGGCTGATGGACACTTCTGGGGGCTGTTGAGGGCACTGGGGGCTGATGGAGAGGATGCTGGGGGCTGAGAAGCTACTGGGGGCTAATGGAGAGGCTGGTGAGAGGCACTGGGGGCAGATGAGAAGCACTGGGGGCAGATCAGAGGCTGCTGGGGGCCTAGAAGCTACTTGGGGCTGAGGAGAGGCTGCTGGGGGCTGATATGAGGCACTGGGGGATGATGAAAAGCATGGGGCTCTTATCTGAGGTCTGATTGGGGGTCATCAGGGGCGTAACTACCGGGGAAGCAGGGGAAGCGGCTGCTTCGGGGCCCGGGCTGACAAGGGGCCCGGCGCCAGGCAGCACGTGTCCTCTCTCCTCTGCTTCCCCGCCCCAGTAATCAGCTGACGCTGCGCAGGCTAATTGCCAAGTTGCCAACAGTGCGGGACTGTCCACTGTCCACTGTGCCGGCGGGCCCCCCCCCCTTTAACAGTTTGCCAGTAGCCACCCAGCCATATAACACCCCCCCTCCTATAATGTGCCAGTAGCCACCCAGCCATATAACACCCCCCCTATAATGTGCCAGTAGTAGCCACCCAGCCATATAACACCCCCCCTATAATATACGCGCTGGGGAGGGGGCCCCATACAAAAATTAGCTGTGGGGCCCAGTCATTTCTAGCTACGCCCCTGGGGGTCATTCATATTGGGGTCTGAGCTGAGTTCTGATTGGGGGTCTGATCTGAGGTCTTATTAACATTAGGGCTGTTAGCTGAGGTCTGATTAACATTGTAGGTCTGATTGGTGGTCTGACCCGAGGTATAATGAAAAATAGTTTTTCTTATTGTCCCCTTCTAAAACCTAGGTGAGTCTTATGGGCCGGTGCGTCTTATAGGGCGAAAAATATGGTACTTGCGTGCTCCTCCTCCTGATCTCCCCTGCCCTTTGCGTAAGCCACGCGCCGTGACGTTACACGGAGGTACTGCAACACTAGGGTGAGCCCCGGTCTTCTTCCTGAACTGCAGAGTGGTGCCCACTTCCAGCCCTGAGCCAAGCTGCCCAGAGCACTGATCCCGAGCCTGTTGAAGTCTTCAGAACTGTAAGTATTTACAATAATTCACTGTAAGCTATAATATACAGTCGTGGCCAAAAGTTTTGAGAATTACATAAATATTGGAAATCGGAAAATTGCTGCTTGAGTTTTTATAATAGCAATTTGCATATACTCCAGAATGTTATGAAGAGTGATCAGATGAATTGCATAGTCCTTCTTTGCCATGAAAATTAACTTAATCCCAAAAACCTTTCCACTGCATTGCATTGCTGTCATTAAAGGACCTGCTGAGATCATTTCAGTAATCGTCTTGTTAACTCAGGTGAGAATGTTGACGAGCACAAGGCTGGAGATCATTATGTCAGGCTGATTGGGTTAAACTGGCAGACTTGACATCTTAAAGGAGGGTGATGCTTGAAATCATTGTTCTTCCATTGTTAACCATAGTGACCTGCAAAGAAACGCTGCAGCCATCATTGCGTTGCATAAAAATGGCTTCACAGGTAAGGATATTGTGGCTACTAAGATTGCACCTCAATCAACAATTTATAGGATCATCAAGAACTTCAAGGAAAGAGGTTCAATTCTTGTTAAGAAGGCTTCAGGGCGTCCAAGAAAGTCCAGCAAGCGCCAGGATCGTCCCCTAAAGAGGATTCAGCTGTGGGATTGCAGTGCCACCAGTGCAGAGCTTGCTCAGGAATGGCAGCAGGCAGGTGTGAGCGCATCTGCACGCACAGTGAGGCGAAGACTTTTGGAAGATGGCCTGGTGTCAAGAAGGGCAGCAAAGAAGCCACTTCGCTCCAAAACAAAACATCAGGGACAGATTGATCTTCTGCAGAAAGTATAGTGAATGGACTGCTGAGGAATGGGGCAAAGTCATATTCTCTGATGAAGCCTCTTTCCGATTGTTTGGGGCATCAGGAAAAGTCGTGTCCGGAGAAGAAAAGGTGAGCGCTACCATAAGTCCTGTGTCATGCCAATAGTAAAGCATCCTGAGACCATCCATGTGTGGGGTTGCTTCTCATCCAAGGGAGTGGGCTCACTCACAATTTTGCCCAAAAACACAGCCATGAATAAAGAATGGTACCAAAACACCCTCCAACAGCAACTTCTTCCAACAATCCAACAACAATTTGGTGAAGAACAATGCATTTTCCAGCACGATGGAGCACCGTGCCATAAGGCAAAAGTGATAACTAAGTGGCTCGGGGACCAAAACGTTGACATTTTGGGTCCATGGCCTGGAAACTCCCCAGATCTTAATCCCATTGAGAACTCGTGGTCAATCCTTAAGAGGCGGGTGGACAAACAAAAACCCACTAATTCTGACAAACTCCAAGAAGTGGTTGCTATCAGTCAAAAATTGGCCCAGAAGTTGATTGAGAGCATGCCCAGTCGAATTGCAGAGGTCCTGAAAAAGAAGGGCCAACACTGCAAATACTGAGTCTTTGCATAAATGTCATGTAATTGTCGATAAAAGCCTTTGAAACGTATGAAGAGCATGTAATTACATTTCACTGCATCACAGAAACAACTGAAACAAAGATCTAGAAGCAGTTTAGCAGCAAACTTTGTGAAAACTAATATTTGTGTAATTCTCAAAAGTTTTGGCCACGACTGTATATATATATTTGTGGTCGGGGCTACATGACACGTAACCGCTCTACCTGCCTAACTAACTAGGCTAAGCGGCTTGAGTTGTGCCATAACCGCTGCGTAGGAGGAATGCCTGAAGGGGGCATGCCCTGCAAGGTGTTTATGAAAAATAAGGGTGGGTTGGGAGGGTACGCAGCAGCCGTTGACACGCCCAAGGGAGGCGCCTGCCTGGTATAAATGTGTTATGCACGCCCCTCCCACAAATACAGGCCAATAAACTGGCCTTATAACTTGTGGTCGGGGCTACATGACACGTAACCGTCTACCTGCCTAACTAACTAGGCTAAGCGGCTTGAGTTGTGCCATAACCGCTGCGTAGGAGGAATGCCTGAAGGGGGCCAAAAGCCCACTAAATGATACACAATAGTACGTAACAACACTAACATGACCAACCTCTGGAATGCAAGAACATCTCTCAACTAGGCTGAGGTATGAACCTATTGAACATGCAGAGCGCCTAAATTCGGATAACATGGAGCCAGAACTATTGTTCCCAGAGGCAGCATATGCTGCACCTGACCTCAAGGAAAGGCCGGATAGCTGTTGGTTTGGACCCTAAAATGGGACACCGGGATAGGACATGCCGCATAACTGAGAAGTGGTGAGGGGTGCCGTGAGGACCGCGACAGAGTACTCTTAGGTCTTGGTCTGTTACTGCTGCCAGTAATTACTAAAAGACACAAAGCCGGGCACTCTGAAAGGAATGTCGGAAAGAGAATGATTATATTGGGGCCGAAATGGCAATGAAACCAGTGCCAGCAACAACACCAACATGACCAACCTCTGGAATGCAAGAACATCTCAACTAGATTGAGGTATGAACCTAATAAACATGCAGAGCGCCACTGACCTAGCTTCGGATAAATGGGCCGGAACTATCGTACCTAGAGGCAGCATATGCCGCACCTCACCTGAAGGAAAGGCTGATAGATGTAGGTTTCAACCCTAATTTGGACATAGGCATGCGGTCATGCCGCACGACAAAGGTGTAAGTAGAGATGAGCGCAAAGACCCACATTCGACCTTGCAACGTCAGACAAACAACCTGCATCACATCTCGTCGCGCTCGCGATATAGCAATATTCGTTATTTCGCATGCAATATCATGACTAGCGACTAATTCGAGTAATATTTGCGTGCGCATAAATTGTTCGTTATTAATAATGTTTAAACAGCTTCACACGTATAGAAAGCTTGAAATGGCGGGAGTCATTTGAGTGAATGGAAGGGGCGAAAAGGCATGTGGAAATCCGTACAATACACTCAGCGTACTGGAGTCTGACACGACCTGTTAACGCTAGGTAGGTAAGGGAATACAAACCGCGAATAGATTAATGCGATTATTCAAGTGACGAACATTATTAAAACTCTATCGTTTAATCTCTACTGTGAAAGCAGCAACTAAGGTTGGGGAAATTATGTCTGAATATAATTTTTTTTTCCTGCCAGATACAGTTTCTTTATCACTCACTATCCATCTCAAGAGCGAATATACGTAATTGCGAATATGGGGTCAAGTATTTAACATATTCGCAAACCTCAAAATCACAATATTCAAGATCAAACTCGCCTTGCGAATACTCGCGCCCAACACCAGTGGCGAGTGGGCCATGGGAACCCCAACAGAGTACTCGCAAGGCCTTGGTTTGTTACTGCTGCCATTAATTGCTGATAGACACGAACCGGGCACCGTGAATAGAAAGTCGGAAAGAAAATGATTATATTGGGGCCAAGAAATGGCAACAAAACCAGTGCCAGCGAAAGCATCTGAAGAAAAATAAAATAAAATGGTTGAAACCGCCGTGCCCTGAGCGACGTGTACAGTTTGACGTTGCGATACTGCAACCTGATAAAAACATGACTTACCCAACACTGAACCTATAGCAGTCTTTGAAGAAACATCAAGTAGCGAGTTTGTAAGCTGATAAGGTTTCACACATACTTTACTTTCCATTTAATTTTAGTTCCCCCCCGCTACCTTAGCAACAGATGTAATTGACCACACCAACTAAGAATGGAGAGCTGTTACATGACCTGAAGAAGCAAATGACATGCAAAGATGCTCCTGGCTGTGGTAGTGCCGACACAGACGTGATGCCTGTAGGCATCAGAACCAACGAAATGGTTGATACCGCCGAGGCCTGAGTGACGGGTCAGGTCTGATGTTGTGACACCGCAAACTGATGAGAAATGACTTACCCAACATTCTGGACCTATAACAACCTAAAAATAAAACGTCAAGTAGCAAAGCCCGCAACCTAATGGGAAATCCACACATGATGTGATTTATTATTTTTTTCCCCACTACCTTAGCAACAGATGTAACTGACCACACCAACTGAGAATGGCGAGCTGTGCTGTGACCTGAAAAGCAAAATTACATGCAATTAATGAAGCTGGCTGTGGTAGCATGCCGACACTGACACGAGGCATCGGAACCAACAAAATGGTTGAAACCGCCGAGGCCTGAGTGACGGGTCAGGGTCTGATGTTGCGAGACCGCAAACTGATGAAATGTGACTTACCCAACATGCAGAACCTATAACAACCTAAAATAAACGTCAAGTAGCAAAGCCCGTAACATAATGAGAAATCCGCCCATAATGTGACTTTTTTTCCCCTACTACCCAAGCATGAGAAGTAATTGACCACATCAACTGAGAATGGCAAGCTGTGACGTGATCTCAAAAAGCAACGAATGACATATAAAGACAAACCTGACTGTGGTAGTATGCTGACACTAACACGAGGCATGCAGTAATATAAACCACCTGCACCACACCACTCCGCTATAGGCGAGTACATGCAAACGTCGCCACCATCAGCACATGCGCCCAGTAGAGATGTGGGCGTATAAGCCGTAAAACCAAACAAAACTCAGTTCTCGGCAAAAGCCACGCTTCTATCTATTTTTAGCACAAATAAAGCAACAAAACGAGGCAAAAATAACAAAATAAAAAAGGTCCTCATGGGTCTCTGCAATTACCTTTGTATCAATAGCTCCCCCAGTGTCCAGCTCACACTCTGAACTGAAGATGGATCCCCAGCACAGGTGCTCATTAAGTGCACAAACTCAGGTTCACAACCTTAAAGTGATACACACACATTTTACACTTCCAAAACAAATGAAACAAGACAAATGAAATATACCTCAGCGCAGAGAAGCTTACCGTCTACTCAATATACATATCGCAAAATAGCATTTATACTAAAGAAACAATAACACTCTGAAAACAGCAACTCTGCTCCACCTGGAGTAATCAGCTGCCTCACCTCTATGATGCAAGTAAGGGGATAATGCTGGATGTCAGTGTGAACGAGGCTTTAGTCTGTCTGCAGAAATAATAGCGGATAGCGAGAGAGGTTTGCTGGGAAGATTCCTCCACACAGAGGAGCTCACCGTCTACTCAATATACATATTGCAAAATAGCATTTATACTAAAGAAACAATAACACTCTGAAAACAGCAACTCTGCTCCACCTAGAGTAATCAGCTGCCTGCATCTTACCCTATATAACGCAAGTAAGGGGATAATGCTTGATGTCAGTGTGAACAAGGCTTTAGTCTGTCTGCAGAAATAATAGCAGATAGTGAGAGAGGTTTGCTGGGAAGATACCTCCACACAGAGGAGCTTACCGTCCACTCAATATACATATCGCAAATGTCATCTATACTAAAGAAACATTAACCCTTTGTAAACAGCAACTCTGCTCCACCTGGATTAATCAGCTGCCTCACCCTCTATAATGCAAGTAAGGGGATAATGCTGGATGTCAGTGTGAACGAGGCCTTAGTCTGTCTGCAGAAATAATAGCGGATAGCGAGAGAGGTTTACTGGCGAGCAGCGAAGTGAAAGCAAACAAGAAAGACATACAGATATACACGGACAGACTAAGCAAGGTGGCCTGTGCAAGACATGGGAAACGTGCGAGAAAACGAGACGGAGTCACGCTGACCCCTGCTGCCTAACCGTGCTGCCGCGTGGGCGCCAAACGTGGGCTGCCAGGCAGAATCGCTCCGGTGCAGTGCTGCTCCTACTCACCAAAGGAGCCGACACACCGCCGGCCGGACTAACTGTGTTGCCGCGTGGCGCAAACGTGGGCTGCCAGGCAGAATCGCTCCGGTGCAGTGCTGCTCCTACTAACCAAAGGAGCCGACACACCGCCGGCCGGACTAACCATGTTGCCGCGTGGCGCTAAACGTGGGCTGCCAGGCAGAATCGCTCTGGTGCAATGCCGCTCCTCCTCACCAAAGGAGCCGACACATCGCCGGCCGGATTGTAACGGGACAATGCTGCACGAGCTGGTTGCAAACGCTCACCCGACCGGAACGACCTCTACTGGGATCCTGGACACTGACTGGGTATGGAAGCTGCAGATTCAGCCCATGTGCTGCAACAGGTGGCTCTGACTGCACACAACTACGCAGCAGCCGTTGACACGCCCAAGGGAGGCGCCTGCCTGGTATAAATGTGCTACTTACGCCCCTCCCACAAATACAGGCCAATAAACTGGCCTTCTAACATATATATATATATATATATATATATATTTGTGATCATGGCTACGGCCAAGAGATATTCGAAGAACTCTAGGGAGAGAAACAACGGGAACAATCAAACCCAGCTAGGCGTGTCTTAGCTAACCTGACTAAATGGCTTGTTGTGTGCCCTAAGCCATGATCGTGGGTAGGCCTATAAGTGGGAAAAAACCAAGCCAAGTAGGGTAAAAAAGGAACTCGAATGGCATGTGCAAACTAATCCCCAAACCAACTGCAAGGCATCAGGGATCTTGAGCGAAAATTTGGGGTGTACAACCCATCTTGTGGATGACAAAGCCGGAGACATGATGCTCAATATTTCGGATACTGCCCCAAAGCGGAATGGAGAACTGGGAATACGTTGTGAAATGGATCATGAAAAACCATCTGAACCTTGTAAAGTTTTGGTTCTGAGTGCGAGTACTGGCAATGCCCTAGCCTCAGGAGATCGTAGAACCGAAACCTGGCTACCTAGACTATGCAGGAATGAGGGCCAGAAAGAACCATGTAGATAGGAAGAGAATCCTTGAATATTTCCCCAGACAACAGCTATCTGCTAGCTGTGGTCCGTGCGTTGTTCTTCTGTGTACCCCTTAGAATTGTTTTGACGCCTGAGACGTGAAGACCGACCTACTATCTGAATCTTCTACCGTGAGGGAATGACTGGACCTTGTCCAAACCTGATTTAACATGGTTGTAGGGAGTCTGAGGTTAGTGCGGCAAGAAGCTACGAAGCCATAAAGATTCTGTCTATGCCCTCCCATGAGTGAGGGAATGCAATTGCAATGAAGCTACCGATGAAGATGAATTCCTGGTCGTGGTAAAAAGGCAAAGACTTTGTACGGGGGCCTGGTTGACCAGATATGATCGACTACGATCAGAGACTGAAATGCTAGAGGAAATTACCCTACTTGTTCCTCCTCTGGCAGGACCTGAACGAAAGCATGAACAATTAAAGCAAGATGAAATATCTGCGTAAGATATGACAATGATGCTGTAGGGCGAACCGGACAAGTTTGCGGACAAAAACATTAAGTGAGCGATCAACATGGATTATTTGGAGATTAGGGAAGCAGGTATATATGTGATACATACGGGCCAAATCAGCCTAGATGCACAGATGGACAACCAACCAGACAATCAGCCCAGCAGGACTGAAAACAGTTATCGGGCCCCGAGCCATGTAGCCGAAGCTGTCATTGGGCCCCCAAAGCCATGGGGCCGAAGCTGTCATAGGGCCCCCAAAGCCATGGGGCCGAGCTGTCATTGGGCCCCCAAAGCCATGGGGCCGGAGTCTGTCATCGGGCCCCCAAAGCCATGGGGCCGAGTCTGTCATCGGGCCCCCAAAGCCATGGGGCCGAGTCTGTCATCGGGCCCCCAAAGCCATGGGGCTGAGTCTGTCATCGGGCCCCCAAAGCCATGGGGCCGAGTCTGTCATCGGGCCCCCAAAGCCATGGGGCCGAAGTCTGTCATCAGGCCCCCAAAGCCATGGGGCCGAAGTCTGTCATCGGGCCCCCAAAGCCATGGGGCCGAAGTCTGTCATCGGGCCCCCAAAGCCATGGGACCAAGTCTGTCATCGGGCCCCCAAAGCCATGGGGCCGAAGTCTGTCATCGGGCCCCCAAAGCCATGGGGCCGATTTTTCTTTTATTTTTTTAAAACAAGAAATTATAACTATAATAAGTGACCTGAATAAGGTGCAGGTGAAATTAAACCATGAGACCTGGTGAAATTAAACAAACGAGACCTGACCGACATGGAAAGTGACCCCAACATGAGTTCAACTGCGTGACCTGAAAAGACAAAGGGAAACGTGACAGAAAATTGAGATAATAACGGACATTAACTAAAATGAAACCTAAATAACATAAGCTGGCAAGCAGGTAAAGATGTGTGTCATTCAAAACTAAAAGTATAGCTGCACAGGTGGACAGACAACCATTGGTCAGACCCCTGAAGCCATGGGGCCGAAGCAACCGCCAGGGCCCATGGGGCCGGGCAGCCGCCGGGATGCAAACCTTAAGAATTAAGGACAGCTGGGGAAAAGATTGGGGCTTAACCCAACGGGTTTAGTAATCAACCTGGAATCGATAACCTAAAAAGACAAAGACATGGGGTAAGCTTCTTAATGAAATGAGGCTGAAATGAACCGCAAATACTAATCTGTAAAATATAAAAGAACAAAAGAAAACTTCTGAAAGGTGTGCCATGGAAAATAGTATCAGATGGCCGTATGAACTACCAATGTCGATGTCAATTGTGAAATCCTCTAAGCCAAGAGCCACTCCGGCGAGCCTCTTGAGGGCAGGAGCCATGCGTGCGAGTCTCTTATGGCAGGAGCCATGCATGCGAGTCTGTTATGGCAGGAGCAAGTATCAGATGACCGTGCGAACTTTGAATGACGATGCCAGAGGTCCTAATAGCGAAGAGCCACTCGTGTGAGCCTCTTATGGCGAAAAAAGTGTCAGATGGCCGTGCAAACTACAAGTGTCGGTGCCAATCGTGAGGTCCTATAAGCGAAGAGCCACCAGTGCGAGCCTCTTATGACTTTTTTTTTTTTTTATAAACCACTTATGCAGCATCAGAATGCCTTGGGGACTCGCATAACCATGACCCCCTCCAACACCAAACCTAGGACACTAACCAGCCTACAACCATGTCGTACCCCTAACAAAGGAAACATGAAAAACGGTCATGGGGCCCCCGGAGCCATGAGGCCGGATCAGACATAGGGCCCCCAAAGCCAGAGGCTGGATCAGTCATAGGGCCCCCAAAGCCAGAGGCCGAAGCAGTCATAGGGCTCCAAGGCCGAGAGACTGATCTGGATGACGTTGCAGTGACGATAAGTAATTAAAACTTAAGCCGGAACTGATGGGATATGCAGCGGCTTGAATGATTGAATTAGCTAGAAGGGCCTAAGAAACATAACTGCCAACAGGCATTGAAAATATAGACATTAGTAGTCCGAAGCACGGGCATACATAAAACACTAACCACCGCGAACCATAAAACTTAAACATGAAATTGAAACAGAGATGGAAGAAAAACAAGAGCCTGGGGCATTGCAAGTTCGCTAAGAGAAGACTCTTATCGTGACAAACAAATGAACAGCTTGTGAAAACATAGCAGGAAACTTACTCCTATTGGCCCACTGACCTCCGCTGAGGAGCTGTTTGGTGAACTGGGGCAGGAGACCAATCTGAGTGAATACGAACCAGAAGTAAAAAGAGACCAGTCTGAGTGAATATGAACCAGGACTAAAGAACTGAAGTGAACAGAAAAGTAGGCCTATGGAATGTAACAGACCACCGAGGAAAGGAACGTAAGCCTGAAAAGAACGCAGTTATGTTTGTCGGGAGAGAGGTACCAGAGCGGTGGGTGCAGCCCGGTGAGATTATTGAGTAAAACCATGATGTAGCAATGAACAGGAGAATGCAGCTTTAAGTGGGAGCAGAGTACAACACATGATGTAACGAAAAATAGGTTAATGCAGCTTTGGATGTGAGTGGTACCTAAAACACATGGTATGGGCGCAGCTCTGAGTATGGGTAGAGCATGAAAAGCATGGTATAAAGCAGACGTATAAATGCAATCTGAAAGTGAGCAGAGTATTGACGTGATGCAAAGCGGACACGTGAACGCAGCTCTAGTAGTGAATGGAGTATAGGACAAGATGTAAAAGCAGACATGCGGACGCAGCTTTGGATGTGAACGGAATATTAACTTGATGTGACAGCAGACATGGAAAGCGGCTTTGGTGAGTGGGGTATACAACCCGGTGTAGCAGTAGAAGTGTGAACACAACTCTGGGTATAAGCAGAGCACGAAATTTGGTATAACAGCAGCTCTGGTTGTGAACGGGCATAACATAGATGTAACAGCGACGTGAATGCAGTTCTTAAAATGGGCCTGGAAAGAACCTGTAGTAGCATAGGATGTGTGAACGCAGCTCTGGGTGTGAATAGAGCAAACATGATATACCGATAGACGTATGAATGCAACTCTGGTCGTGGGTGGAGTGCAAAAAAAATAAATAAAAAAATAAATGACAGTGTAAGGGTCCTTTCACATTGGCGTTTTTGTTTTCCGGCATAGAGTTCCGTCCTCGGCGTCTATGCCGGAAAAATCCTGATCAGGATCATCCCCATGCATTCTGAATGGAGAGAAATCCGTTTTCAGGATGCATCAGGATGTCTTCAGTTCAGGACTGGAACGTTTTTTGGATGCAGCAAATACCGCAAAAATCAGCAAAAATCCGGAACACTTGCCGCAAGGTCGGATCCGGTATTAATGCCCATTGAAAGGCATTAATCCGGATCTGGCCTTAAGCTACACGTCGTTTTGGCGCATCGCCGGATCCGACGCTTAGCTTTCTTAGTAGTTACCATGGCACCCAGGACGCTAAAGTTCTGGGTTGCCATGGTAAATGTAGTGGGAGCGGAGGAGCAGTATACTTACCATCCGTGCGGCTCCCGGGCGCTCTAGAGTGACGTCAGGGCGCCCTACACGCATGGATCACGTGATCGCATGGATGACGTGATCCATGGGCATGGGGCGCTCTGACGTCATTCTGGAGCGCCCCGGGAGCCGCACGGACTGTAAGTATACTGCTCCCCCGCTCCTACTATGGCAACCAGGACTTTAATAGCGTCCTGGCTGCCATAGTAACCTGAAAGCATTTCGAAGACTGATCAGGATCCTGATCAGTCTTCTAATGCTTCAGGCGACTTGCGTTCTGACGGATCCGGCGGGACGAAAGTGCCTGCCGGATCCTCAGAACGCAAGTGTGAAAGGACCCTAAGGGTACGTTCACACGACGACAATTGTCGCGCGACAAAAAGTAGCGCGACAAATAGGGCACAACTTCACTGCAACATTTGTCGCGCGACATTTTGTCGCACTATTGTCAGCGCAACAATTTTTATAATGGGAGTCTATGGTGTCGCATTGCGACATGCGACATGCTGCGACTGCGACGCGACAGTCGCAGAAAAACCCATCTTGAATGGATTTTCTCCGACTTTCGTGTCGCAGTCGCAGCATGTCGCATGTTGCACTGCGACACCATAGACTCCCATTATAAAAATTGTCGCGCGACAATAGTGCGACTTTTTGTCGCGCGACAATTGTCGTCGTGTGAACGTACCCTAAGTGTGAATGCACCTCTGGGTGTGGCCGAGAATGAAATTGGTAGAATAGCAGCTCTAAATGTGAGTGGAGCATAAACATGATGTAACAGTGAACATGAATGCAGCTCTGAAACAAGCCTAGTATGAACATGTTGTGACAGCGGACGTGTAAACACATCTCTCACTGTGAACAGAGCAAACATGGTATACCAGTCGACGCATAAACGCAGCTCTGGTTGTGAGTGGAGCAAGGTGTGAACACCAGTGTGATGCGTCCAGAGAATAAAAATGGAGTAACAGTAGCAGCTATGGCTGAAAGCCGAGTATACAACATGTAATAACAGACATGTAATACGGATCCGGATGTCGGCTTTGTACGGAATGTGATGTAACAGCCAACAGGTGAACGCAGCTTGAATGTGATTAACGGGTGAAGAATGATGAAAATAGCAGACATGTGGACACAGCTCAGGTGAGCAGGGAGTAAAACATGGCGTAAAGCTAAATGTAAAGGCTGGTCTGAGAATTAGCAGAGTAGGAAAGGCTGTGACAGTAAAAGACGTGCGGATACATCGGAGGGTGAGGGGCGTATGAAAGTGTAAATGCCGCTCAGGATAACAGCAGAGCATAAAAGTGCGGCAGGGTTTTAAGTACATGAGCAGTGAAATACGTGAAGTCTAAAGATGGTGGTAGCGGGGGCAGGGGGAGACACATGGCAAGGAACAGCTACAGCAAGAGGCCTAAACAATAACAGCTGCGTCCGATCTCCAAACATGACGTGACGTGCAGCCCAGGTAACTCTGCCTTACAGCAAACCGGCTGAAGTAACTTTCAGACGAGACGAACAAGCGAAGTAAAACTTGTAAGATTTATAGGAACTAACTCCTATTACCAAACAAAGTTGAAAAGAAATAGAAATATTTAGCCCCAATGAACAAACCCGAGGTAGCAGATACTGAGGCAAAGCCTCCCATTCGCTAGCAAAGTTGGTTCCGACCGGCCAGGAGAGACGGCCCGGCCCAACTTACATATTATGGTGTGCATGCTACGGTAGCAGAGAGCAAAATAACAAGCTCCATTCTGGCTCCATGCTGCAAAGAAAGGATCCTACTCAAAGAGAAGCTAGTTTGCTAATGACACCCAGTGGCAGCTGTGCACCTGAGCATTGGGAGGCTATTGTGCATGCGTGGGTTCATAGAGATGCTTTGAATCAATGCATTTCTATGAGGATTGTTTAGTGTGAATGCCAGTGTTGCACGTTGTGCAACACTGGACTAGGAAGCACCTCTCTGCTTAAGTTGCTTTCGGGCCAATGACTGTTCACATTAAATTGGAAAAAATGACGAATATTCTAACACCCGAATATATAGCACTATAGAATATAGTGCTATATATTCGTTTTTTAGACCATTGTTTGTTTCCGCGTCCGTTCCGTTTTTTTTCACGGATAGGATGCTTCCCCATTCATTTCAATGGGTCCGTCAAAAACTGCGGATGGTCAACCGCTTTTGATCCGCATCCGTGATCCGTGTTTTCATTCCGTCAAAAAAATAGTGCATGTCCTATTTTTTTCACGTTTGCGGACAAGGATAGGCATTTTTACAATGGATCTGCCATAAAAATCGGATCCGTCAAAAAAACTGTCCGTCATCCGTTTTTTTGAAGGACGCTAAAATTTGCAGGAGGAGCGGACGCGGAGGCAGGCAACGGTCGTGTGCATGTAGCCTAATGTAAACAGTCATTGGCCCTAAAGAAACTTAAGCAGGGAGGAATCATGAAAAACATAACGAATATTCTAAAAAACGAAACTATAGAATATATTGCTATATATTTGGGTATTAGAATATTCGCATTACGCAAATTCTTACATTGCCGATTTTTTACATAAGAGAAAAAAAAATTAAATGAAGAATATTCTAATTTACTACAGAGTGCAATATTGCAACCTTCTCACATTGGCCCACAGGTATACTAGGTAATGGGTTCAGATGAAAAAAAACAAAATGAATATTTGTTTTTACGAATATATATCACTATATTCGAAATGCCGATATTCGCGATAAAAATTCGAAATTTGAATATTCGCGCTCGACACTAGTGATGGCACCTATCTACATTTATGGTGGAATTGTACCTTACTTTGGAAACGGTATTCCAGTTTATATATCCAGTGTCTGTAACATTACCGTTTCCCCACATCCTGAGTTAGCTCTTTCCTCTATGGGTCTTCAGTGTTTTCCATCTGAACTATACATTACTATATACCATGTTATCATTGTAAATGAGAATAAGAATAGCAGAGTGCTGGAGGAGTGACCACCTCCCATTTCTCAAGGTTATAAATTATAATTAGAAAAGTCAATAACATTTTTTGGTATGAGGGTGTGTACTTATGCTCTGAACAACAGAAATATTTTTCTGTCTAGGTGAAATGTTTAGGTAAAAAGATATGTAATATGATATCTACCAATATTACAGATATCTGTATGCTTGGTACTTGTCCTTTCTTATCCTTTTATTTATTTATTTATTAAATTTTGTATTCGTGTTTAGAAAAAATTCAATAAAGCAAATTGTTAAAAAAAAAATATATATATACCTTGTCCCGCAAAAATAAGCCCTGATAGAACTATGTGAAAATTATTGTTAAAAATAATGTGTATTCTCCGCCAGGTTGGTGGAAAGAGGCATTTTAGGTACAGGCCCAAAAATCACATTTAAGGCTCATGCACACGAATGTATTTTCTTTCCGTTTTTTTTTTTTTTGTGGACCATATGCGGAACCATTCATTTCAATGGGTGTGCAAAGAAAACGGAAGTAACTCCATGTGCATTCCGTTTCTGTATGTCCGTATTTCAGTTCCGCAAAAAAATAGAACATGTTCAATTATTGTCTACATTACGGACAAGGATAGTACTGTTCTATTATGGGCCAGCTGTTCCGCTCCGCAAAATACAGAATATATACAGACATCATCCGTATTATTTGCGGACCGCAAAATACATACAGTCGTGTGCATAAGCTCTTAATACTCTATCCACATTAATGAAATATATGTTAGTAAAATAAATATAAGGAAGTTAATTTCTTTTACAAGAGGACATAGTTTTAAATTAGAGGGGCAAAGGTTTAAAAAGTAATATCAGGAAGAATTACTTTACTGAGAGAGTAGTGGACGCATGGAATAGCCTTCCTGCAGAAGTGGTAGCTGCAAATACAGTGAAGGAGTTAAAGCATGCATGGGATAGGCATAAGGCCATCCTTCATATAAGATAGGGCCTGGGGCTATCCATAGTATTCAGCATATTGGGCAGACTAGATGGGCCAAATGGTTCTTATCTGCCGACACATTCTATGTTTCTATGTTTCTATGTTTTATAACACAATCTGAATGGTAGAACATGCGAATAAGTGTCCTTGAGAGATTACTTTGCACATACTTTGAATGTAGCAATTTCATACATGCCTAAAAACATAGTAATATAAATGGAGGATACATTGTGATATATGAAGTTATCTAGGATTGGCTGCAGAAAATCAGCTGGTCAAGACTTTATGAATGGAAAATAGATGGTAGATTTTTATTTTAATTGCATCATGTGATATGAATGAGAGAGAGTGAAGGATTAGTAAAGGTAATTGAATTCATTTAGTTTTTTGCGCAAAAAAAGTAGCAAAATTCGGCACAAAGTGCACTTTGTGCAAAAACTGTGACTTTTATGTTATATGTCGCTCTCAACACTTTATAATAGTGGGTGGAGCAATAATTTACGCCAGAAAACTGGTGTGAATTATAACTGAAATCTACTCTAGCTCCTGACTGGAGGATATTTCAGTTTCTGGTGCACAGACAGGAGAAGATGCAACAAATTTATTAGGAGGCACTGTTTTTACTATGACTGGTGTATGAAACACTGGTCTTTAGTCAATTATTCCAAATGAGACAGGATAGAAGGTTTAGCATTTATTTGGGCAAGTGTAAGGGGAAAAAGACTAGAGAAATGAGAGGAAGGAACATCAGGAAAATGGTTTGGAGTTGATTGTGGAGCCTAAGCTAGATAGTTACACTAGAGGTATGGATGGCACTTCTGACTGATCGAGAGGTCATAATTATCCTGGTTTTGTAGGAGATTTGGAAATCGTAAAATAATAAACATTTGTCACAGGTTATGGGGAAGGGGAAAACACCAGATACACACAACAAGAAAAAGACTAGTCTAGGCCTCAAAAGCTAAGGAAGAGGGATGGTGGACTCCTGCCAGTATGAGCAGATCCTGATGGTGAAAATGCTTATACTCCATATACCTATGCCCTGCTAAAACTGACGATCCCTAGGATGGGTAGCAGGAGATGAGACTGCTGGTTCCTTCCCAGATGAAGGAACTCACGTCTCCCTGAGGCCTAGAAACCAAAACACACCAGAGAACAACAAACAGTAAAGACAATTGGTACTTAGCTTAGAGATGTATGGAGAAGCAGGAGATCCAAGACAAACAAGCTCTAGCAACTCCAAGAAGAAATATCAACTGCATGGTCAGCAGTGTGAGGTGGACCTAAAAGAGCCTCATCACTGAT
>JAKVIS010002573.1:0-21962 GCA_033119425.1 Bufotes viridis | reverse complement strand
GGGGCGTTGCTATTTGGGAAGCACTGTAGGGGCAATTCTATTATTTTTGGGGACACTATACAGGGATTACTGCCTGGAGCACAATATAGGATGTTATTAGCGTACAGGGGGTGGAGGCAGGTTGGGGGGTGATGGGAAGGGGGCCCCATGGCTCAGTTTTGCACTGGGGCCCCATGGATTGTGTGTACGCCACTGGGTATCAGGATGGGATAAAGCACCTCCCTCTGTCTCATTCAATGGAGATGCTTTGAAGGAGCGCCAAGGAGGCTCTGGGAGAGAGTTTGAAGCAGAGGGCTGGGACGGCTCTGTGAGGTGGCCTCAACTGGGCAAGGCTGAGGAACTTGTGGGTCTTGGGGAACAAAGCAACGCCTGGTAGTGGGTTGCATGGGTCCTAGTCAGGCGGACTAGTGAGCCCAAATCCCCCAAGGGACTTTGTTGCTGCACAGCCTAGGGGCTGGAGGACTGTAAGCCTGGGAGGGCTGGAGGACTATAAGGCGCATGAGCACTGGCGTACCACCCATATAGGCAGACTAGGTGGTTGCTATGGGGCCCATGAGTATGAAGGGCTCGGCTAGGCTGAATGGCCCCGCCCCCTTTCCGACCTAAATGCAGAGCTCTTTTCCTCCTTGCCCCTGCAGCTGCTGCCATCTGCCCAAGATACTGAGCTGGTCAGTAAGCAGGGAGATGCTGTGTTCCCTGCTCTGCTTACTGACCAACACACAATGACCTGACCTGTCCTCCTGTCTTCACTGTCTGTGCAGTATACGGGCACTTTAATACCCGTTTACTACCAATCTGTTATGTTCCTTTAAGTGTTTCATATAATTGCCTGCAGCAATGTGAAGGTCGTCATGTAGGTGTTAGACCACTAGGGGAACTGGTGAGCAGGGATATATATAGCTAGGCCAAGGCAGGTTAGTGTTAGTGCAGACCCTGGAGTCTGTGAAGGCCACATGTCACAGGCCTAAGCGGGTCAGCAGAAGTCAAGCAGAGGCAATCCCTAGAGCAAGAGGTACTGAAATGTCAAGAGGAGGTACACTGTCAACTGGAGATTCAAGGATATAAGCCAGAAGTAGGGCATTGGGGCCTTGAAGCATCAATTCCAGTCAGGACAAGTCAGGAAGAAAGTAAGGTTCACCTGCAATTCTAAGTCCTGTTATTTTACCCTCTGTTTCACCTTGCTGGATGTAAGCCTGCTGTAACTGCGACTGTACAAAAGTCTATTTTCTGCAACAAGAACTGTGTTAAGAGGTTGCCTGCTGTATTTTCCACTGTTTCAGTAAAGTTGGAATTCTGTTTTCAAGCTACAAGTCTGCACCTCTGTTATTCCTACTATAAATACGGTGTGCCACCGTTTACTGGCACTGGCGTCACGACACATCAGGGACTTAGCCATAGGCACGTTAAACTACAACACCAAGGGCACCTCACATTCCACCTGGCTGTGTCCCTCAAGAACCCAGAGAGTGCCCCAGAGGAACAGCGTGCCGGCCTCTCCATCACTGGCATTCCCCAGGTTAGTCCACACATTGCCCTGACTTGGGGATGCTACATTTTGGCGTCACGAACAGGATACGCACGTTTTACGGACTGTGAGCAAAAGCGTGAACTTTGTGCCTTAACCAGTTTGCCAAGTGACAAAACGCCTGTTTATTTGAAGTAAACTTTGAGGACTTAAAACGTACAGCAAAGTGTCCCAAAAACCTCTAAAAGCGCTGTGCAGTGTTGCGCTATCAAGAGGAAAGAAAATCGCCACTTCAAAGTGCATTTTTGTGGACTTTTATGCTGTTTTACTACCGCTGCTTGCTGTCATTGAATTGATGCATCATGGCGCCCAAGATGGCCGCCTGAACTGTGGACTTATCTACTGCGCCATCACTACTCATTGCTGGCGGGAAAACTTAGCGCCAAACTCTGCAGCGTCACCACTTTATTCAAATTTCCCAAGCTGGACTCCACCTACCTTGGACTTGGAAGAAGCATGACGCTGTTCCCCGTCGGAGCAAGTCCGGAGCTCCGCCCCTCCAGCCCGGCGTCCTCGCGGGAAGGGGCGCTGCGCAAGGGATTCCCGAAGACGTCCTTCCGGATCTCGCGAGATTTGGACCGCCTGCACCGGAGTAAGTACAAACTCCTGGGTGAAATAACTCTATACCGGAGAGGGGTCACCGGGTTAGTGAGGCCTAAAAAGGGGATACCGGACTCTGTCCACCGATCGCACTCACCGGCCAGTAACCCCGCCAGCACGACATCGGACCTATCGCTACCTCTTAAAGGGACCGCGCAACCAATTAACCTGCATCATGTCGGACTCGGAAGTAGCGGGCAGCCTGCCCCAGGGAGCCAGTGGCCCCCAACGGTATTGCGCCTGCCAACATGATGCCGCTGACGATGCCATACTACTTTGGGGCCCCATGGTTTCCCCGTTATGCCGGAGAGGCTCATAATTTAAAAGACTTCCAGGACAAAATCCTGGCTCTGTTCCGGCTCTATCCTATCAACCCGGGCAGCAAATGGAGATTCTGTTAGCCCAGTTGGAAGGAGCGGCCCGTCGAGAAGTCATGTCCTGGCCCAGTTCTGAGAGGAGTACCATAGAGCAGATCTTTGACCGCCTCAGCACTACCTTTGAAGTCAGGACGGTGTCTGAAATAAAGATGCGCTTCTTCAGTAAGAAACAAAAGCCTGGTGAGTCACTCCGTGATTTTGCTTTATCCTCCAAGAGGCCTGGAGGGCCGTCATTCATATAGACCCTAGAGAGGTTGACACCCAGGATCAAACTCTGAGAGAACAATTTATTGCGGGTGTGAATAGCGAATCTTTAAAAACACAATTGAAAATGTTGTCGGCTCAGCACCTAACAGTATTTTCCTGGACTTTAAGGAACTGGCCATCAGTATTCTGGGACAACATCTGCCAACGGAACCAGTGGCCCATCCCGAGCCTTCTGTCCGTAATCCTAAGCTGACGGATGCCAGCCTGCCAGGGGCCAGTCAAGCCGCCCAGACTCCAGTTCCTGATACAGTAGCTGCCCTGATGGAACAGGTCAATTACCTCACTAAGAGCCTGGAAAAAGTCTGCAGGAAACTGGAAGAGTGGGAGAAACCCTTAATGCTGGAAGATGAACTCCTTCTGCCTCAAAAGCCTGGCCCCCTGCGTATCAAGAAGTTTATCCCAGAGATCCTGGAAGACGTTCAAGTGACCGGTTTAGGAACCATAGCGGCCTTCCTGTAACTACTGCAAGAAGTTGGGTCATACTGAATCTACTTGCTGGCAGTTAAGCGGGTCACCCTCGAGGCTGAGGACCGCCCCTCGGGAGGTAGAACAACAGGTCCAAGGGATCCAAACTGGATGCCCGTTATGTGGGGTCCCGTCCCAAAATAAGCGTCCGGATCAATGGAGTGCCTTTTGAAGCGTTGCTGGACACTGGATCTCAAGTCACCACTATTCAGCAGTCCACCTTTAATCAGTTCTGGAGTTCCAGCCTGCTTACCCAGCCACCTGAGTCCTGGCTGGAGATAATTGCAAGCAATGGTAAGCCCATAAAAGTCCATGGATACTGGGAACCCACTCTCCAGGTGGGAGAAGCCACTTTACCACAGCAAGGAGTGATCGTGGTGCAAACCGGGGATAAAGGGGTCACCCTGTGATTGTTGGGACTAATGTTTTCAAAAATTGCTACCCTGAGGTACTTGAAGCTCTCCATCAGTCCCTGCCTGCAGCTTCCTCTGCCTCCAAGAAGGTCCTCCAAAAGACTATCAGCGTACTGTGTGCTCAGCAGAGGTTTGCAAATGAAAAAGGAGAGATCTGCACCGCCAGGATCCGTGATAATAGACCAGTGACTCTACCTCCAAACTCCCAAACCCTCCTGTGGTGCCGTGCTGTCCTGGGAGTCCAGGGCCAAGACTATCCGGCCCTGGTGGAACCTGTCCAGATGGAGAACTACCCATATGTGAGAGCTGCCAAGTGCCTGGCGACCGTCTCCCAAGGTAAAGTACCTGTCCGTCTGATTAACCTCAGCGATCATCCTGCTGTGCTTACTAAGCACTGTCCTGTTGCCCAGCTTTCCCAGGTATCCTTCCAGGATGTCATCCGCCTGCCTGTCACCGAGAAGCCATCAGCTGCCACTCGAGGACCTCTTCCTGCGGACGACTCTCCAGTGCCCTGGTGGAAGGAACTCCATGTCGGGGACGAAGCTACCCCGCAACATCAACTGGAGGGACTCCTGAACCTAGTAAAGCAACACCATCAAGCCTTCAGTAAGCATGCAACGGACTATGGAGAGGTCAGTGTCATCCAACACACCATACCCACTGGCTCTCATCCTCCCATTAAAGAGAGGTATAGACCCATACCACCAACTTCATACCAAACTGTTAAAGAGATGATCCAAGAAATGAAAGACTCAAACGTAATCCGGGACAGTCGTAGTCCCTGGGCTGCCCCCTGGTTTTAGTAAAAAGAAAGATGGTGGCATCCGGTTTTGTGTAGACTATAGAAAGATAAATCAGATCACTCACAAAGATGCTTACCCATTGCCACGTATTGAGGAGTCTCTAACTGCTCTAGGCTCCTCCGCCTATTTCTCCACCTTAGATTTAACCAGCGGATATTGGCAAGTGCCCATGGCCCCTGAGGATAGGGAAAAGACTGCTTTCACCACCCCTATGGGCCTGTTTGAATTTAATTGCATGCCATTTGGACTGTGTAATGCCCCGGGACCTTTCAAAGATTAATGGAGCGGTGCTTAGGCCATAAGAACTTTGAGACGGTGCTGTTGTACCTGGATGACGTTATCATCTATTCTAAAACGTATGAGGACCATTTAAAGCATTTAGCTGAGGTGTTTGAAATCCTTATTAAATACGGCCTCAAGATTAAACCGTCCAAATGTCACCTGCTGAAACCTGCTGTAAAATACTTGGGACATGTTGTAAGCGCAGAGGGGTCCAGCCTGATCCTGATAAGTTGGCTGCTGTCCGAAGTGGCCGGTCCCCACTACAGTGAAGGAAGTGAGGAGTTTCCTTAGCTTCGCTGGCTACTACCGGCGCTTTATCCCCACTTCGCTCAAATAGCGGATCCAATCCAGGAACTCCTGAGGGGCAACCAAAAAAGAGCCCAAAGACTCCTGTCCCCATTGAATGGAATGAAGAGAGGGAGGTTGCATTTCAGTTGTTAAAGAGAAGTTGACTGAACCTCCTGTGCTGGGGTACCCAGATTACAGTAAGCCATTTCACCTTTACACAGATGCCAGTAAGAAAGGCCTGGGAGCAGTGCTGGCTCAAGTGCAAGAAGGGAAAGAGAGGGTGATAGCTTCGCCAGCCGGTCCTTAAAGGGAGCTGAAAAGAATGATCAGAATTATAGCTCTTTCAAATTAGAGTTTCTGGCCTTAGTGTGGGCGGTAACAGAAAAATTCAAAGACTATTTGGCTGCCACTCCATTTATTGCCTTCACTGATAATAATCCTCTGGCCCACCTGAATACCGCCAAACTGGGGGCCTTAGAACAGAGATGGGCCTCCCGCCTTGCTAATTACGACTTCACTGTAAAATACCGGGCTGGCCGTTCAAGCGATAATGCTGATGCCCTGTCAAGGCTCCCCACTGAGATAGCACCAGATGACAAACGGGATGCCTGGGAAGATGTAGAGATGCCAGCATTTTATAACAGGTTTGCTCAACAGGACCAAGCTCAAGCTGCCAACAGTGGAACCTCTGACCCTCCATCCTTTGATAAGCCTGCATCCAGAGAAGAAAAGTGGATTAAGTTGCAATCAGAGAGTAGAGTTCTCGGCGAACTGCTGGACTTCTTCATCAGTGGCAGAACCCCTGAAAGAATTCGGCGAAAGACCGCAGACCCAGAACTCATCAAATTGTGGAGGCAACGTCAACAACTGTTCCTTCGAAAAGGCCTGTTGCTGCGACGAAGCCTGGATCCAGTGTCAAATGACAGAGTGCACCAGATCCTCATCCCACGTCGTGATGCAGGTATGGTTCTAGAAATGTATCATGATAGGTCTGGACATTTTGGGGTTCAAAAGACTGAGGCCACTGTCCGTAGGCGGTTCTACTGGGTTGGAATCAGGGAGGACATTGAGAAGTGGTGTCGGGAATGTACAGCCTGTGCCCTAAAGAGAGGTGAACATCATGATCAGAGAGCACCGCTGCACCCTATTATAAGTACCGCCCCTCTTGAACTGGTTGCTATTGATCACGTAAAGTTAGAGCCCAGTCACTCAGGGTATACCTATGCTATGACTATTATTGACCATTTCACTAAGTTTGCCGTAGCAGTGCCTGTGAAGGACCTGACAGCCAAGATGACCGCTGAATTGTTCTGGAAACACTTCCTCCTGCCTTACGGCTGCCCAGAAAAGATCCTCACCGACCAGGGGTCTGCGTTTGAGTCTCATCTGTTCCAGGAGCTGTGCCGACTACACAATTGCCAAAAGGTCCGGACCACGGCCTATCATCCACAAGGTAATGGACTCTGTGAAAAGATGAATCAGACCCTGATTGAAATGTTGAGGGCCGTGCCTCCTGAGACCAGAGAGATTGGCCTAACCTGTTACCACAGCTCATGTATACGTACAATAATACTATCCATTGTTCCACTGGATACACTCCTTTCTACCTGTTGTTTGGGCGTCAGGGTAAATTGCCTGCAGACCATTCCCTGGATGTACAAGTGCTGGATGACATTAATCCCCTGCCTAAAACTGACTGGGTAACGGAACATCAAAGGCGCTTGCTTAATGCCAAAGAAATTGTCCAGGAGCGCATGGAAGGTGCCCGGGAGCGACAACAAAAAGACTATGATTTGGTGGCCCATGCAGAGCCCTTGGCTGTAGGGGATACCGTGTGGTTAAAGAACAATCACCGCACCAGTAAGTTGGACAGTAAATGGGAGAGGACTCCTATCTTGTGTCTGCCATCCCTAATGCTGAAACCCATACCTATGAGATCACCAGGGAGGGTAAGGGTCCCCAAATTGTTCACAGAAACCGCCTAAAACTCTGCAGTGACAAGGAGGCTGTTGTTGGAGATTCCGGATCCGAGTTTTCTGAGTCAGATTCCATTGCTCGACCTGCTGAACCTATGCAGGCCATAGCGGACTTGCTGAATGATCCTGAGCCGCTCCACTGGTTCCTTACACCCTGGTTAAACTTTGGGGTGCCTGCCCCGGCACCTGCTGCACCTGCAATCGTAGCAGGCCCCGCTCAGGGTGCTACTGAAAGGGGTCCCACTGACGTGGATCCTTCTTGTCCCCCTGTGCCCGGACAAGAGGAGACCTTGGCTCTAAGGAGGTCTACCCGGTCTACTAGGGGGCGCTTACCAGTACGTTTTGAAAACTATGACTGTACTGGCAGTGTTTCCCGACAGGAAACCTCTGTGTGAGCATCATCCTTTTTAAGTCTTTGTGCCCAGAGATGGACTCCCTGTGTGCGAGCCTCTGTGATATGTTCTTATTATGGACTTATACATTTTCATATGGACTATGTGATGTTTTATTATGTTCTTATTATGGACTCTGGCATTCTCTTATGGACTATCCTGGTGTTAACCATTGATTTGCTGTACCAGGTCAGCATCACAGCTCTGCATTAATAGCCTGCAAGCAGAGGACGTCGCCCTTGTCATCGCGCTCCACCTTTTCCAGCTGGACCTGATATGATTACTTATGCAGATGTCATTTATATGTGTCTATGTATGCCTGCATGTTTCCTTTTGTCTTTCAGGAGAAGAATCCAGCTGGGTGGGCCCCTGTGGAGATGCGAGTCGTACTCAGTTTAAAGTCGTGGGGTATGCAGTATACGGGCACTTTAATACCCGTTTACTACCAATCTGTTATGTTCCTTTAAGTGTTTCATATAATTGCCTGCAGCAATGTGAAGGTCGTCATGTAGGTGTTAGACCACTAGGGGAACTGGTGAGCAGGGATATATATAGCTAGGCCAAGGCAGGCTAGTGTTAGTGCAGACCCTGGAGTCTGTGAAGGCCACATGTCACAGGCCTAAGCAAGTCAGCAGAAGTCAAGCAGAGGCAATCCCTAGAGCAAGAGGTACTGAAATGTCAAGAGGAGGTACACTGTCAACTGGAGATTCAAGGATATAAGCCAGAAGTAGGGCATTGGGGCCTTGAAGCATCAATTCCAGTCAGGACAAGTCAGGAAGAAAGTAAGGTTCACCTGCAATTCTAAGTCCTGTTATTTTACCCTCTGTTTCACCTTGCTGGATGTAAGCCTGCTGTAACTGCGACTGTACAAAAGTCTATTTTCTGCAACAAGAACTGTGTTAAGAGGTTGCCTGCTGTAATTTCCACTGTTCTCAGTAAAGTTGGAATTCTGTTTTCAAGCTACAAGTCTGCACCTCTGTTATTCCTACTATAAATACGGTGTGCCACCGTTTACTGGCACTGGCGTCACGACACATCAGGGACTTAGCCATAGGCACGTTAAACTACAACACCAAGGGCACCTCACATTCCACCTGGCTGTGTCCCTCAAGAACCCAGAGAGTGCCCCAGAGGAACAGCGTGCCGGCCTCTCCATCACTGGCATTCCCCAGGTTAGTCCTACACATTGCCCTGACTTGGGGATGCTACATTTGCTCCATTATCAGCAACTTCAGCAGAGCTTCACTGCTCTGACCTCCTCCAGACCACCGACCTGCAGAGGAGGGATTAACTCTTTAAGGGACCAAACTGAGCTGGTACAGACCCAGCAGATAGTGAGCTCACTAGTCACTACACTAATCATAGGTGTCTGCTGGCTGAGGCTAGGGGTGTGATTTACAGTATGTGTAGCAGGGACAGGGTTAGTAGGAGTGCTGCTGTGTGTTTATATACTGTGTGTGTATATATGTGTGTGTATATATGTATATACAGGGTGGGCCATTTTTATGGATACACCTTAATAAAATGGGAATGGTTGGTGATATTAACTTCCTGTTTGTGGCACATTAGTATATGTGAGGGGGGAAACTTTTCAAGTTGGCTGGTGACCATGGCTGCCATTTTGAAGTTGGCCATTTTGAATCCAACTTTTGTTTTTTCAATAGGAAGAGGGTCATGTGACACATTACTTATTGGGAATTTCACAAGAAAAATAACGGTGTGCTTGGTTTTAACGTAACTTTATTCTTTCATGAGTTATTTACAAGTTTCTCTTTGTTTACAGCCATTGACACACACTGCTTACTGACTACACAGCAGCCTCCATATGCTTCCTACCACTCACAGATATGATTGAAATTCAGGGCATTCAGTCTTTGCCCCTCATTGCCCTATTACGAATAGTCTATTTCTAATAGGGCAATGAGACAGAGACTGAACCCTCTCTATATTTTTATAGATGGATAGATATATATATAGAGAAAGAGAGAGATCTCTCTAAATAAATGAATCTATATATATATATATATATATATATATATATAAACTGGTGTAAAGTAGAACTGGCTTAGTTGCCCATAGCAACCAATCAGATTCCACCTTTCATTTTGGAGAGCTCTTTTGGAAAATAAAAGGTGGAATCTGATTGGTTGCCATGCGCAACTAAGCCAGTTCTACTTTACACCAGTTTTTTTTTTAACCGTTTCCTGCTCTGCTATGTAGATGTGTAGCACAGTGATCACCTTTTGGTGTCAGCTATAATGCTGAAACTGTCAGGTGTGAATCAGCTTCAGTTCTGCCATTTTAACCCTTTGGGGGGGGGCAATCCTGAGTTTCGCTATGGGGACCCATGATTACTATGTACCCCCCTGCGCATGACTTTCAGGTGTGAACTGTGACTAATAGCGAGGTAGGGACACTGTGTATGTTTAGTTAGTGCCCAGCCGGGCAAGGTGTTTATTTTCTGTACAGTTTATGTTGTGCTGGAACCAAATAAATGCACTGTTTGGACTAGGCCTGCACAATATATCGCCAAAGCAATCGGTATCGCGATAAATCGCCATATCGCCCAAAAAGGCTGCAATTATATTACCGTATTTTTCGCTTTATGCGTCTTATAAAGCGATGGTTGACACTGATGTATCGCCGGCCGCTATGCTGCACAGCGTGGCTGGTGATACATCAGTTACAGTTATGCGGAAGGGAGGAGGGGCTGGTGGAAAGTCGTTATTTTAATGAACACATGTTCTTATATCTATTCTATTATTTATCTGTTCTGTGCAGAGCCATTGCACTTGAAAATTGCAAGTTTTGTATTTTGTACTTTTGCAGTACTATAAATATGTTATTTAATTTAGTAAAAGATGTTTTATTTTGAAAAACACTGCGCATTTCAGTTCTTGAGTTCAGCATACGTACATTTCACATTATCAGTCATCTGTGTGTGCTTTTGCCTTGAAAATCCAAGCAGATAGACCTCTAGCACAATTCTCTTAAAATATCGCATCGCATATCGTTATCGCAATTTTTAGGGCCCTAATCGCAATCGCACAAAATTCCCATATCGTGCAGCCCTTTGGACATTGATACCGTGTGTCCTGAAGTTACTTGTGAAAGTGACCCCCCGGGCAGCCATCTATAAGAGTACATGCGTGAGCTCCGCATGTTATTATCAAAGGGACCGGGACAGCGTTATATTTTGTTTTATTATTGTTTTAACATTCCGGAATCTATTTTATGAATTATGTATATTTTAAAACAGTGATTAAATGTATTAATGTAACTGTGAGCCAGCCATATTACTTTATTGGTGTTGTTTATAAGTGCCCAGAGGTAGAAGGCCAGCAGTGCTCCAGTTAAATTATAGTTTGGTAAGTGTCCCTACATATAGCATTTTTGAAAATTGTTTATTTTTTTCTGTAATGTTGATAGTACCCTAAAAAATAATAAAAAGAAACACCAAAAACGCAATTCTAAAAATAATGTTTTTTCTGGTGCTGCAGTCCCTTCAATATATCACACATTTTTCTTCTCAGCCACGTCTGACAGCTTGTGGACAACAGATTCAGGTACTGGCATCAGCTATCAGATTAACGCCAATTCAGCCCTCACTTGGTACCAAGCCAGGAGAAGCTGCCAGCAGCAAGACACAGAACTGCTGAGTATAACCGAGCTACATGAACAATCATATGTATCAGGTAAGAGAAAATCAGAATCAGAAGGGATATAGCGTAGATCTACATGAATGATTACATGTATGATGGACAGTGAGGAGTCACACATGGTCTATCAAATTCCATCCTTGACAGAAGTTCATATTGCCTGCACAGTATTTTTTTCCCCAATTATCCAAAAATTGTCCATTGCAAAGAAAAAAAAATTGGGGGTCAGCTTATCCCAGTGCACAGGTGGATGTCGCCATGGCTGAAAGCACAAAAGCAAAAAACAAACAATGCAACAGCACTCTGCAAAAGCTAATGCTGCATTATAAACGTGAGATGGCAAATACCCGCATTTTTCGCCCTATAAGACACACAGGCCCATAAGACGCACCTAGGTTTTTGAGGAGGAAAATAAGAAAAAAAATATTTTTAACCATAAGGTGTGCTTTTGGTGGGTTTTGATCTAATGGTGGCCTGTGGATGACACTGTTATGGGGGATCTGTGGATGACACTGTTATGGGGATCTGTGGATGACACTGTTATATGGGATCTGTGGATGACACTGTTATGGGGGGATCTGTGGATGGCACTGTTATGGGGGAATCTGTGGATGGCACTGCTATGGGGGGATCTGTGGATGGCACTGTTATGGGGGGGAGCTGTGGATGGCACTGTTATGGGGGGAAGCTGTGGATGGCGCTATTATGGGGTGGGGGGATCTGTGGATGGCACTATTATGAGGTGGGGGATCTGTGGATGACACTGTTATGGGGTGGGGGATCTGTGGATGACACTGCTATATATTGTATCATCCACAGATCCCCCACCCTATAATAGTGCCATCCACAGATTCCCTATAGAGGGGCCCCGCTCACTATCTACAATACTACAAGTGTGAATAACTTTAACTAAACTTGGCTCCCCCATTTAGTAACATTCATAAAGTAGGCCGCGCAGGCACTGGACGTCAGGGAGTTACGCTACCGCCCGCCCGGCCTGCCGCTACAGGAGCTGGTTAGTAAGCAGTGTTACTAAATGGGGGAGCCAAGTTTAGTTAAAATTATTCACACTTGTAGTATTGTAGATAGTGAGCGGCGGGGCCAGAGTACTGTGACTGCATCTGGCCCCGTCGCATTTGCCAGCCTCCAGCCCCTCCTCTCTCCCCTCTGATACATCGCAGTCTGCGAGCATTTGCCCCATAAGACGCATGGGCATTTCCCCCCCACTTTTGTGTGAAAAAAAGTGCGTCTTATGGGGCGAAAAATACGGTACATTTTGTACAAAATTATTTTTGCCCGTCTGCCAATGTCAAGGCGATCTCTTTAAGATGGGAATCTAACACTAAATACCACATTCACTGGTGCCATACCGGCCTCCATTACATTCAGGGAATGCAGGTTCCACATGCATGCCAAGACCACATTGTCACGAACCAGCGGGTGTGAACCCACTGTGCCATGTGTCCTACCTCCTCTAAGGGCGTCGTCTAAGTGAACCTCTCGATCTTCACAGTACCCCTGATGGTGGGGATAGACTTTCCCGAGGGGAACACCAGGTCGCTACCTCTTGAGGAGGATAGGCACACGAGCCAGCTGGTCCAGGTGGACCTGGAGGTACCTGAGCATAATACCAGAGGTACAGGTGTTGTCAGCAGGCTGAGTCATAACCAGGAGCAACAGTGCAGGACTGAAGGATGAGACAGAGTCAAACAGGCAATAGGTCAGGGCAGGCGGCACAGGTACATGTCAGGCAATCCTCGTCGGCAACAGGAGAGTCAGGGCAAGCAGGCAGGGATCAAATGGGTAGCAGAGTCCAGGAACACAAGTACGAGTCAGGAACACAAGCGGATATCAGGAACCTTAGCAGGACACAAGGACCTTGACACTTGGAAGGGGGCTAAGTCACTTATATGTGTGGACTATATTGGTCAGCGAGGTCACATGACCTAACCCAAAAAGCCCAGGAAGTGACGCACACGGCCCTTAAAGCAGTGCTGCAGGAAACAAGCAGCAAGCATGCTGTGGCCAGGGCTGAGAGGAAACTGTGGAGCGGATCCTGGAACAAAAGCACCCACACAGACAGAGCCCAGGACTGCAGCGGTGAATAGGAAGCACTGGCAGCAGATCACCGCTGAACACAGTGCCTGGGACAGCAGCGGTAAGCAGGAGAACAGCAGCCGCTGTTACACACATTATATGATACCTCTCATGGTGCCACAATGTCCTCCATTATATTCAGGGGATGCAGGCTTCACATGCATGCTGAACCCACACTATAATGTACCTCTTTGGGGCATCACTGACCTCCATTTTGTTCAGGGAATGCAGGTTCCACTAGTAACATAATTTATAAAACCAAAAAAAGATATTTGTCCATCCAGTTCGGCCTGACATCCTGCAAGTTGATCCAGAGGAAGGCAAAAAAAAAAAACTGTGGGGCAGAAGACAATTTTCCCCACTTAAAGGGAACCTGTCATCAACTTTATGCTGATCTCACTGAGGGCAGCATAAAATAGTGACAGAAATGCTGATTTCTGCGGTGTGTCACTCATGAGCTAAAAGTAAGTAATCATTGCAGCACAGGCCTTGAAAAGAGTCACATCTACCTGAGAAGAGTCCTGGTTATTATAATCTCCTGCTCTCCCCGTCCATCTGCTGATGATTGGCAGTTCTCTCCTAGAGAGAAAGGGAGACAACTAGGTAGAAGCCTGTCAGTCATCAGCAGGTGGGGGGAGAGCAGGAGATCATGAATAACCATGACTCTTCTCAGGTGGCCGTGACTCTTTTCCAGGCTCAGTCTGCAATCATTGTGATATTGGTTCTCGGCAACCACTTACTTTTAACTTATAAATAACCGACCGCTAAAATCAACTCACCTGTCTCTACTTTATGCTGCCGCTAGTATGGGCAGCATAAAGTTGATGACATGTTCCCTTTAAGAGGGAAAAAAAATCCTTCCCGGCTCCAATCAGGCAATCAGAATAACTCCCTGGATCAACGACCCCTCTCTAGTAGATATAACCTGTTATATTATTACACCAGAAATACATCCAGGCCCTTCTTGAACTCTTTTAGTGAATTCACCATCACCACCTCCTCAGGCAGAGAGTTCCATAGTCTCACTGCTCTTCTATGTTTGTGTACAAGCCTTCTTTCCTCCAGACGCAGAGGATGTCCCCTCGTCACAGTCACAGTCTGGGGATAAATAGATGATGGGACAGATCTCTGCACTGACCCCTGATATATTTATACACAGTTATTAGATCTCCCCTCAGTCGTCTTTTTTCTAAAGTGAATAACCCTAATGTTGATAATCTTTCAGGGTACTGTAGTCCCCCCATTCCAGTTATTACTTTAGTTGCCCTCCTCTGAACCCTCTCCAGCTCTGCTATGTCTGCCTTGTTCACGGGAGCCCAGAACTGTACACAGTACTCCATGTGTGGTCTGACTAGTGATTTGTAAAGTGGTAGGACTATGTTCTCATCACGGGCATCTATGCCCCTTTTGATGCAACTCATTATCTTATTGGCCTTGGTAGCAGCTGCCTGACACTGGTTTTTACAGCTTAGTTTGCTGTTCACTAAAATTCCTTAGTCCTTTTCCATGTCAGTGTTACGTAGTGTTTTACCATTTAGTATGTACAGGTGACTTGCATTGTTCCTTCCCATGTGCATAACCATACATTTGTCAGTGTTAAACCTCATCTTCCACTTCTCTGCCCAAGCCTCCAATCTATCCAGATCCCTCTGTAGCAGTATACTGTCCTCTTCCGTGTCAATTACTTTACACAGTTTAGGGTCATCTGCAAAAATTTATATTTTACTGTGCAAGCCTTCTACAAGATCATTAATAAATATGTTGACGAGAATAGGGCCCAATACTGACCCCTGTGTTACCCGACTAGTGACGGTGACCCCTCCAATACTGACCCCTGAGGTACCCCACTAGTGACAGTGACCCAATCTGAGTGTGTACCGTTAATAACCACCCTCTGTTTTCTATTACTCAGCCAGTTACTTACCCACATACAGACATTTTCTCTCAGTCCGAGCATATCCTTATTTATATACTAACCTATTATGAAGTCCAGATATATGACATCAATTGATTGGCCGCTGTCAAGTCTATAACTTGCCTCCTCATAGAAACTGATTAGATTCATTTGGCATGACCGATCCCTCATGAAGCCATGCTGATATGGCGTTATTTGCTTATTTCCGTTGAGATCCTCTAAGATAGCATCTCTTAGAAAACCTTCAAACAGTTTACCCACAACAGATGTTAAACTTACCGGCCTATAGTTTCTGGGCTCTGTTTTTGGACCCTTTTTGAATATTGGTACCACATTTGCTATGCGCCAATCCTGTGGAACATTCCCTGTCAGTATAGAGTCCGTAAATATCAGAAACAAGGGTCTGGCTATGACATCACTTAATTCCCTTAGGATACGGGGGTGTATGCCATCCGGTCCTGGCGATTTGTCTATTTTAATCTTTTTAAGTCGCTGTTGTACTTCTTCCTGGGTCAGACAGGGCACTTTTAATGGAGGATTTATTTTTACATTCTGCATTTCATCTGACAGTTTATTTTCCTCAGTGAAAACATTGGAGAAAAAAATACTTAATAGCTTTGCTTTCTCCTCATCGCTCTCTGCAACTCCCCCCTTTGTATGCTTTCTTTTTGTCATTTATTGCTTTCTTAACAGTTCTATTAATCCACATTGTTTTTTTCTTGTTCCTTAACCTTTTATTCCCATAAGGTATGTACCTCTCACAATTAGACTTTAGGATGCTTTAAAAATATCCAATTTTGTGGCTGCATTTTTATTTTTGAGGACTTTGTCCCAGTTAGTTAGGCCTATGGCCTCGCTTAGTTGGCTAAATTTAGCTTTTTTGAAGTTTGGTATTTTTGTTCCTCCCTGAAGAAAGACTCTTTTGAATGACAATTGGAAGGTTATTACTTTATGGTCACTATTTCCTAGGTGTCCCCCAACCTGCACATCTGTTGTTCTGTCAGGTCTATTGGTTAATACTAAGTCCAGTATGGCCGTCCCTCTAGTCGGGTCCTGAACCAGTTGGGAAGGGTAATTGTCTTTGGTTATTGCCAAGAACCTGTTTACTTTATGAGACTGTTGGCAATTACCTAGGACTGGGAAGGGGAAAGGTAAGCCCCCTCTAACACCCCTGGCCCCTTCAATACCAACTCAATAATAATGACACTGACACCAATTCTATCCTTATGAACTTTTATTGTCAATTGTTGGATGCTAGTCGGCCACAGCTATTTCTTAATGGTATAACCATAAACCAAACCCTGGCCTCCCAGCGGGCAGTTACGCCAATTTTTGCTTCCAACACCTTGATTTTTTTTACCTGCCGCCAGCTGTGACTTTACAAATTACTCAACCAGGGTCAGTGCCCTCCTCACATAATAATTAATAACAATCAACCATTGCACCTCAATGGGGAAGGGGCAGCTGTGTTGGGGAGAAAGATAGCTAGAAGGTTGGAGGAGTGTTTAAACTAGGGACTGGGGGAGGGTAATTACATTATAGGAGGGGAAGATAGTGCAGTTAGAGACCAGGGGCGAGGTAGTGTGACTGGGGGAGGAATGGAAGGGGGGACTAGAACAGCTCAGAATGAAAGGGGTAGGGTAAAAAATACACATAAACCTGTCAAATGTATGCATACTAATGCCAGAAGCCTAACTAACAAGACTGGTGAACTGGAATTAGTGATGTGTGAGGAGGACTATGACATAGTGGGAATAACTGAGACATGGCTGGATGATAGCTATGACTGGGCTGTTAATGTACAGGGTTACAGTCTGTTTAGAAAGGATCGTCAAAACCGGAGAGGTGGAGGGGTCTGCCTCTATGTGAAGTCCAGTCTAAATCCCGTAATTCGAGAATACATCTCTGAGGGACATGAACATGTGGAGTCCCTGTGGGTAGAAATACATGGAGCAAAAAACAATAATAAATTACTAATAGAAGTGTATTATAAACCACCTAATATACCAGAGTCCACAGAAAATCTATTACTAAACGAGATAGACGAGGCGGCAAATAATAATGAAGTCGTTATTATGGGGGACTTCAACTACCCAGATATAGACTGGGAAACTGAAAGCTGTACATCCCACAAAGGAAACTGGTTCTTGGCAATAGCCAAAGAAAATTTCCTTTCCCAACTGGTTCAGGACCCGACTAGAGGGACGGCCATACTGGACGTAGTATTAACCAATAGACCTGATAGAACAACAGATGTGCAGGTTGGGGGACACCTGGGAAATAGTGACCATAAAGTAATTACCTTCCAATTATCCTTCAAACGAGAGTTTCTAAAAGGAGGAACAAAAATACCAAACTTCAAAAAAGCAAAATTTAGCCAACTAAGTGAGGCCATAGGCCTAACTAACTGGGACAAAGTCCTCAAAAATAAAAATACAACCATAAAATGGGAGATTTTTAAAAGCATTGTAACATCTAATTGTGAGAGGTACATACCGTATGGGAATAAAAAGCTAACGAACAATAAGAAACCAATGTGGATAAATGGAACCGTAAAAAAAGCAATAAATGACAAAAAGAAAGCATATAAATCACTAAAACAGGAGGGGAGCCAGGAAGCACTGATAAACTATAAGGAAAAAATAGAATATGTAAAAAACTAATAAAATTTGCCAAACTAGAAACCGAGAGATTAATTGCCAAAGAGAGTAAAACTAACCCTAAAATGTTCTTCAACTATATAAATAGTAAAAAATATAAATCTGAAGGAGTCGGCCCTCTACATAGCAATGAGGGGGGTGTTGCAGAGAGCGACGAGGATAAAGCAAAACTATTAAATATTTTTTTCTCCACTATATTCACTGAGGAAAATAAACTGTCAGTTGAAATGCAGAATGTAAAAGTAAATTCCCCATTAAAAGTGCCCTGTCTGACCCAGGAAGAAGTACAACAGCGATTAAACAACAACAGATTAAAATAGACAAATCGCCAGGACCGGATGGCATACACCCCCGTATCCTAAGGAAATTAAGTGATGTCATAGCCAGGCCTTTATTTCTGATATTTACAGACTCTATATTAACAGGGAATGTTCCACAGGATTGGCGCATAGCAAATGTGGTGCCAATATTCAAAAAGGGTCCAAAAACAGAGCCTGGAAATTATAGGCCGGTAAGTTTAACATCTATTGTTGGTAAACTGTTTGAAGGGTTTCTAAGAGATGCTATTTTGGAGTATCTCAATGAAAATAAGCAAATAATGCCATATCAGCATGGCTTCATGAGGGATCGGTCATGCCAAACGAATTTAATCAGCTTCTATGAGGAGGTAAGTTCTAGACTTGACAGCGGCGAATCAATGGATGTCGTATATCTGGACTTCTCCAAAGCATTTGACACTGTACCTCATAAAAGGTTAGTATATAAAATGAGGATGTTCGGACTGGGAGAAAATGTCTGTATGTGGGTAAGTAACTGGCTCAGTAATAGAAAACAGAGGGTGGTTATTAACGGTAGATACTCAGATTGGGTCACGGTCACTAGTGGGGTACCTCAGGGGTCAGTATTGGGCCCTATTCTCTTCAATATATTTATTAATGATCTTGTACAAGGCCTGCACAGTAAAATATCTATTTTTGCAGATGACACTAAACTGTGTAAAGTAATTAATACTGAAGAGGACAGTGTTCTGCTACAGAGGGATCTGGATAGATTGGAGGCTTGGGCAGAGAAGTGGCAGATGAGATTTAACACTGACAAATGTAAAGTTATGCACATGGGAAGGAATAATGCAAGTCACCCGTACATATTAAATGGTAAAACACTTGATAACACTGACATGGAAAAGGATCTAGGAATTTTAATAAACAGCAAATTAAAGAGGACCTTTCACCAATATAATACCCCCCAAATAACCCTCCTACCAGATAGTGCGTCATCCACTGATGTTCCCCATTTGTTTTTTTTAAATCGACCCCCTAATTCCTTCCTAATCGCCCCGTTTCTTCTGCTGCCTCATATGCAATTGAGGCGGACTTTTGTATGGGGCGTTGCTAAACATCCTGGTTGGGGGTGTGTGTGCTGGCTTCCCCGGCTGAGAGAGCAGCCAATCGCAGCGCTGGTCTATCAGCTAGGGAGAAGGAGCTCAAGGAACTTATTTGGGGGATATTATATTGGTGAAAGGTCCTCTTTAAGCTGCAAAAACCAGTGTCAGGCAGCTACTGCCAAGGCCAATAAGATAATGGGTTGCATCAAAAGGGGCATAGATGCCCGTGATGAGAACATAGTTCTACCACTTTACAAATCACTAGTCAGACCACACATGGAGTACTGTGTACAGTTCTGGGCTCCTGTGAACAAGGCAGTCATAGCAGAGCTGGAGAGGGTTCAGAGGAGGGCAACTAAAGTAATAACTGGAATGGGGCAACTACAGTACCCTGAAAGGTTATCAAAATTAGGGTTATTCACTTTAGAAAAAAGACGACTGAGGGGAGATCTAATAACTATGTATAAATATATCAGGGGTCAGTACAGAGATCTGTCCCATCATCTATTTATCCCCAGGACTGTGACTGTGAGGAGGGGACATCCTCTGCGTCTGGAGGAAAGAAGGTTTGTACACAAACATAGAAGAGGATTCTTCACGGTAAGAGCAGTGAGACTATGGAACTCTCTGCCTGAGGAGGTGGTGATGGTGAGTACAATAAAGGAATTTAAGAGGGGCCTGGATGTATTTCTGGAGTGTAATAATATTACAGGCTACAGCTACTAGAGAGGGGTCGTTGATCCAGGGAGTTATTCTGATTGCCTGATTGGAGTCGGGAAGGAATTTTTTTCCCCTTAAGTGGGGAAAATTGGCTTCTGCCTCACTGGGGTTTTTTGCCTTCCTCTGGATCAACTTGTAGAAAACAGGCCCGAACTGGATGGACAAATGTTTTTTTTCGGTCTTATATACTATGTTACTATGTTTATGTTACTATTTATTAGAACCCATAAACAGAGAACTTACAACCGAACCGGAACATCATAAGGGAGGGAGGGAGGGACACGGCGCTTCCACTCCAGAGGAAGAGAAGAAGGCGGGACAGGGTATATATGCCCTGTCCTACTGCCCGCCTCTTCCCTCCCACAACTAGATCTCCACATTAACCCCCTCTAACACCCCTGCCCCCTTCAATACCAACCCAATAATAACTACACTGACACCAATTCTATCCTTATGAAGTTTTATTGTCAATTGTTGGATGGTAGTCGGCCACAGCTATTTCTTAATGGTATAACCATAAACCAAACCGTGTGATCTGCCAGCTGCTGGCCTCCCAGCAGTCAGTTACGCCAATTTTTGCCTCCAACACCTTGGTTTTAATTACCTACCGCCACGGAGGAGACCCACACTCAAACGGGGCTCCGACCACCACCCAACAAGTACAATGCCTGTTCAACCTCATCCTGAAGTCCAGAAAGGAAAATGTCCAAACCGATATCGGAAAGGTGGACTCCGTCTGGCCTCATCAATGCACGATTATCTCCCTCCAGCTGCCGGTGGCGAACCACCACACCTCTCCGTGACCTAACGAAACGAGATATCCGTGCATTAACTGTGCGCCTGCATTTCTCGACCGCCTCACCGTCCCTGCCCCCTTGCCAGACCACCCGTGGAACAATTTCGGCCATACCAGCACCACCTCCCTAAAGAAAGATGGAAACGGCTTGAGATCGGAGCAGGGTCAAAAACTGCATCAATGGCATGGCGCCGATATCATTACCCCCGGCATGGACTACCAGGATCACTGGACCACTAGCTTGCAGTCCCATTTCAACCACTTGTGAAAGGAGCTGAGACCATCTGAGGCCGCGAATCCCTCTCCATGACACTTCTACTTCACGGAAACCTAGGGATCTCCCGCCTGGTCTGCATTCGACTCGCTGCGAGGCCCAGAAAATGTATGAATGGCCGACCATCCATACGGTCGGCCTTATCGAACCTGCAAGAAACAAGTGTTAAACCAGAACATCACAGTCAACTAAACACCTTCCCAACCAAGTGCCAGGCACCTAATACTGCATATTGAAATGTAACAGTTTATTATTATTTTTTTTATAACAAAAGGTCCGGCCTAATATACATTGCAAAGCAGGCTGATTTCCATTTGCCAATCCTCATAATTTCCGATTCAGGCAAACCCACCCTAGCCCTAGAGTGGGTGCCGAATTCTTTGTGATTCAGCCCAGCCAGTGCTAAACAGGCCCTAAAAACCGTGTTTTTTTTTTTTCACTACAGTTTTGAAATCAGCATCACTGCATACATTTAACCCTCTGGTGCACAATGGTGTACATGTATGTATTGAAAAAAAAAAACATTTAATTTAATTAATTACGAGAATCTGGGAAGAGGGGGTTGTTCATGTCAGGGCTCATGCACACAACCGTATGCCCTCTGAGACATAAGGTCCATATGTCCCGGAGCGGCATTGATCGTGCACACGGGAGGCCTCTTTCCCATGACCGTATGGCTGTTTCAGTATTTTGCGGTCCGCAAAAAAACGATCCGCAAAAAATACGGATGACGTCCCCGTGTACATTCCGTTTTTTGCGGAACAGAACAGCTGGCCCCTGATAGAACAGTACTATCCTTGTCCATTATGTGGAAATACTGAAACGGAATAGACACAGAGACACTTCAGTACTTTTAGCTGAATGATTGAAATGAATGGTATATGTACCGCATACTGAACTGAATTTTGCAGTCTGCAAAAAAACGATCCGCAAAAAATACGGATGATGTCCCCCGTGTACATTCCGTTTTTTTGCGGAACAGAACAGCTGGCCCCTGATAGAACAGCAAAATACTGTCGTGTGCATGAGCCCTTATTGTGGGCCAAAAACCAAGTGTGGATGTAAATCA
>JAKVIS010002572.1:0-21946 GCA_033119425.1 Bufotes viridis | reverse complement strand
CATGTATAGACAGGGTACAGGGTGGATGTATAGACGGGGACTGGGAATCATGTATAGACAGGGTACAGGGTGGATGTATAGACAGGGACTGGGAATCATGTATAGACAGGGTACAGGGTGGATGTATAGACGGGGACTGGGGAATCATGTATAGACAGGGTACAGGGTGGATGTATAGACAGGGACTGGGAATCATGTATAGACAGGGTACAGGGTGGATGTATAGACGGAGACTGGGAATCATGTATAGACAGGGTACAGGGTGGATGTATAGACAGGGACTGGGAATCATGTATAGACAGGGTACAGGGTGGATGTATAGACGGAGACTGGGAATCATGTATAGACAGGGTACAGGGTGGATGTATAGACAGGGACTGGGAATCATGTATAGACAGGGCACAGGGTGGATGTATAGATGGAGACTGGGAATCATGTATAGACAGGGTACAGGGTGGATGTATAGACGGAGACTGGGAATCATGTATAGACAGGGAACAGGGTGGATGTATAGACGCGGACTGGGAATCATGTATAGACAGGATACAGGGTGGATGTATAGACAGGGACTGGGAATCGTGTATAGACAGGGCACAGGGTGGATGTATAGACAGGGACTGGGAATCATGTATATACAGGGTACAGGGTGGATGTATAGATGGGACTGGGAATCATGTATAGACAGGATACAGGGTGGATGTATAGACAGGGACTGGGAATCATGTATAGACAGGGTACAGGGTGGATGTATAGACAGGGACTGGGAATCATGTATAGACAGGGTACAGGTTGGATGTATCGACAAGGACTGGGAATGATGCATGGACAGGGACAAGGACAGATGTACACACAGAGACTAGGAGTGATATATAGATAGTACAGAGATGGGAATTTCTTGAAAATATTTTCAGGTTCAATTCTAACAAATCTGTCAGAAAGTTCAATGCTGGTCCAGAAAGATTCTACCCACATCAAACGTTTTCCAATTGGCCTGAAAACTTGTGTATGACTCGCTGGGGCCTCCTAGGACTCACATTTTCCTCTCCTATCATTCTTATTCCTATTTTTCTATAATTATTTAACCTTCTCCCCCTTTCTCTCTCTCCGTGCAATATTTGCCCAAATCAAATCACCTACAATTCTAATTCTAATGCAATATCAATTATAAAAAAAAAAAATTCAGGTTGAATTTCATTAGTTTAAAATCGATTCGCTCATCTCATTGAGAATTTCACTGGGAGGCCCCTACTACATTTTGCTATGGGGACCAATGATACCTGTGCACACCCTTGGTTGGAATGTAGGGACTTTGTGCCCTGTAACCAATGCTGATCTAAAATAAAACCCCTTCTAATAAGTTATTTTTTTCTCTCTCCTTTCAAGCTCTTAATTGCTCTCTGGTTTTTAGGCTGCACAGAGCGTTTTTCTGTCACTTTGATTGGCGGCCACAAGCACAAGCTGCCACCAAGTCCATCAATCAATAAATACTAGTGGTTTTTTTTGCTATATCCTACACAGGGGCTTGGCTGTGCTTATTGTCACCCTTAGAAACTCAGGATAGAAATTTCTATATTTTATTAAGGGGTTAAAATTCAATTGTCAAAATTGCAATCCCCTAAATCTGGTGTCCCAGCAGTGGCTAGCCAAGTTTAATAGTGTCCGGCAGAGGATTTATTATTTTCTGCGGTGAAATTCAGTGCAAAAAAATAAATACAGTAAATCTGGTGTTCCAGCTGTTGTAGGCTTAGTGTAAATCTGTCCGTAAAAGGGTATATATTTTTCTGGGGTGAAATGTAATTGTCAAAATAGCAATACCCTGAATCTGGTGTTCCAGCAGTGACTGGACAATTTCCCTAGTGTCCGTCAAAGTATATATTATTTTCTGGGGTGAAATTCAATTGCCAAAATAGCAATAATGTAAATCTGGTGTTCCAGTAGTGGCTGGCAAAGTTTAATAGTATCCGGCAAAGGATAGATTTTGTTCTGGGGTGAAATTCAGTTGCAAAAATAGAAATACAGTAAAACTGTTGTTCCAGCTGTTGCAGGCCTAGTTTAAATCTGTCCGTAAGAGGGTATATCTTTTTCTGGGGTGAAATTCAGTTGCCAAAATAGAAATACAGTAAATCTGGTGTTCCAGCTGTGACTGGACAAGTTTAATACTGTCCGGCAAAGGATGTATTTTGTTCTGGGGTGAAATTCAATTGCCAATATAGCAATACCCTGAATCTGGTGTTCCAGCTGTTGCAGGCCAAGTGTTAATCTGTCCGTAAAAGGGTATATTACACTCAAGGTGTATATACAAGTGCTGAGAGGGTCATCCTCAAAAAATTCACACGCTACCGTGCATCTCCCATTGTATTTCTGTCCGTCAAAGGGTATATTACACAAAGTGTTAAAATACAATTGCTGAAGGCATAATTCTACATATTTTTTACATACTCCCTCTTCTGCTGCTGCCTCGGCCTCTTCCTCCGCCTCGGGAGGAATGTTGGCACCTGCCGCCCACCAAACAGAGGATGTGCCACCGACACCACCACCTGCGTCACCAAGCATCCTCACCATGTCACACGGCAGCGTTCAGCTCTCCATCTCACAAACCTTGGAGAGAAAGCGTAAATTCCCACCTAGCCACCCTCGATCCCTGGCTCTGAATGCCAGCATTTCTAAACTACTGGCCTTTGAAATGCTGTCATTCAGGCTGGTGGACACAGACAGCTTCAAACAGCTGATGTCCATGGCTGTCCCACAGTATGTTCCTTCCCAGCCGCCACTACTTCTCCAAGACAGCCGTGCCTTCCCTGCACAACCAAGTATCCGATAAAATCAAGTGTGCACTGCGCAACGCCATCTGTGGCAAGGTCCACCTAACCACAGATACGTGGACCAGTAAGCATGGCCAGGGACGCTATATCTCCTAACTGCACACTGGGTAAATGTAGTGGCGGCTGGGCCCCAGGCGGAGAGTTCCTTGGCGCACGTCCTTCCGCCGCCAAGGATCGCAGGGCATCATTCTTTGCCTCCTGTAGCCTCCTCCTCCTACTCGGCTTCCTCCTCCTCTGCTTCCACCAGCTCATCCAGTCAGCCACACACCTTCACCACCAACTTCAGCACAGCCCGGGGTAAACGTCAGCAGGCCATTCTGAAACTCATATGTTTGGGGGACAGGCCCCACAGCGCGCAGGGAGTTGTGGCGGGTGTTGAACAACAGACCGGCGAGTGGTTGCTGCCGGTGGGCCTCAAGCCCGGCCTGGTGGTGTGCGATAATGGGCGAAATCTCGTCGCAGCTCTGGGACTAGCCGGTTTGACGCACATCCCTTGCCTGGCGCATGTGCTGAATTTGGTGGTGCAGAAGTTCATTTACAACTACCCCGACATGTCAGAGCTGCTGCATAAAGTGCGGGCCGTCTGTGCGCGCTTCCGGCATTCACATCCTGCCGCTGCTCGCCTGTCTGCGCTACAGCGTAACTTCGGCCTTCCCGCTCACCGCCTCATATGCGACGTGCCCACCAGGTGGAACTCCACCTTGCACATGCTGGAGAGACTGTGCGAGCAGCAGCAGGCCATAGTGGAGTTTCAGCTGCATCACGCACGCGTCAGTCGCACTGCGGGACAGCACCACTTCACCACCAATGATTGGGCCTCCATGCGAGACCTGTGTGCCCTGTTGCGCTGTTTCGAGTACTCCACCAACATGGCCAGTGCCGATGACCCTGTTATCAGCGTTACAATACCAATTCTATGTCTCCTTGAGAAAACACTTAGGACGATGATGGAAGAGGAGGTGGCCAGGGAGAAGGAGGAGGAGGAGGATGAGGGGTCATTTTTAGCACTTTCAGGCCAGTCTGTTAGAAGTGGCTCAGAGGGAGGTTTTTTGCAACAGCAGAGGCCAGGTACAAATGTGGCCAACCAGGGCCCACTACTGGAGGACGAGGAGGATGAGGAGGAGGTGGAGGAGGATGAGGATGAAGCAGGTTCACGGCGGTGTGGCACCCGACACAGCCAGGCCCATCACTGGTGCGTGGCTGGGGGGATACGGAGGACGATGACGATACGCCTCCCACAGAGGACAGCTTGTCCTTACCTCTGGGGAGCCTGGCACACATGAGCGACTACATGCTGCAGTGCCTGCGCAACGACAGCAGAGTTGCCCACATTTTAACGTGTGCGGACTACTGGATTTCCACCCTGCTGGATCCCCGGTACAAAGACAATGTGCCCACCTTACTTCCTGCACTGGAGCGTGATAGGAAGATGCGCGAGTACAAGCGCACGCTGTTAGACGCGCTTCTGAGATCATTCCCAAATGTCACAGGGGAACAAGTGGAAGCCCAAGGTGAAAATTTTATCAATTCCAGTACTATTTGGGGGTTCAATCGTACCTTATACGTTTCGGGGTATATAGGTGACCCCTTCCTCAGTGGTTACTGCACCCCCTCAAGTCTCTTTCCTTTATAGGATTTGGGCCATATTGGAAAACCGCAGTGGATTTTTTGTTTGTGAGTGGACTGTCCGTGTAGAGCAGAGATTCTCGTGTTCCCTACAAGTGACTCTCAGGGCGAAGGAGAAAGGTCAGAGAAAGGTCTGCTGAATGTAAATGCTACATACAGTCACTAGTGAGCTCACCGACGGAGTGCAGCGGGATGTCGCTGCCTATTTCATATTTCATAGAGCAGGACGCCGCTCCTGCATATTGGCAAGAACTGAAACTGATACTTTGTGACTTATCCAGGTAATCTCAAGCGGGCCAAAGAGTGGTATATCACTGTATTCAAAAAGAGAACCATAATTTGCATTGTAAACTTGTTTTAGTCGTACATATGGGAAACAACCTATAACTAAGTGGACTATATTTGATCTGATAGACTATTGACCTGCCATTATCTACTATTCATTGATCTATTTAGTTTAAATAATTGGTAAGGTTACCAACCAAGGCACTGGACCCAATACAAGTTTAATGTGTGATGATTTGTAATGTGTGACGTTTGGCATTCCTTTTAACTGCGTGAAGGTTCATTAAACCTTCGATTTACTCCTAAGTATCTGAGAGTGCACAGCTTTATGTTATATTGATACTTTACATTTGTAGATTGGGTGTATCTATACTACTGAGTGCTTTTGCTTTTTGAACTTTTTGCCATCACATTTATGTTTTGTAAAATTAAAAAATGTCTAAAAACTGTTCCTTATTGGGAGCAGAAGCCTACCTGTGTCTATACAGACATGGTAGTATCAGAAGAAACATTCGCTTGATCTTAAAAAATAGTCCAAAAGTGATGTCTTTAAGGGGTTTTCCCTCCTCAGACAATGGAGGAAGGAAACCCGCATGGAACCCGCATCTATCCAACAATGGGACCAATAGGATGTGGTCCCATTGTTGGATAGATGCGGGTTCCACTGGATAGAATGTGTTTAAAGGGACTGGGAATGATGTATACATTTTGCAACCTGATTTTGGAATGAAAAAGGTGCAATTGCGCAGCATATTCAAAAAATATATGCTTCTGTTGATGCTGGGAAATTGTAACGCACCAAATTGATCAGTTAGGATCACAACTGCGGAGTCCTTTGACATCCACTCCTATCACACTACTTGAGTGTTGATGGAGTCTTTTGCGGCTGCTCAGTGTGTACCCCAGGCGGCTCTCTCAGTCTTAAGCGGAGAGTATGGGGTAACAAAATCATGTACCGCGTACTAAAGATAGAGTGTAAAACTAATAGTGAGGAGAGTTCGGTTTAGGAATCAGAGTACAGATTAAAGTTCATGAATAACAGCTCTAGGCAATGTTCAGAAATCCCAGGCCTGCAGTACTAATAGTCACCAGCGAGTCCCTTCCTTTCAGTGAGCAATGTCAGTGAACAAAATGACAGGCTGATACTTGCTGTTAGAAGTCATGCAGGGATCCTGCAGTGGTGGAGCTGGATAAGGTAGGTGAGGGTTTCTCCTGGAGGTTCAGAGTTGCAGGTTGTTAGAAGCTTGCGTCCTCGTGGTGAATGGAGCAGGCAGGGTGCGCACTCCATTAGTGGAACACCCTGTGCAGCACCTGGCTCCTATTTATTGACCAAGTGTGGATGGGCGGAGCCACCTTAGACGGCCCAGCGGCCACTGCTTCCAGCCTGGGAGGCAAACAGCGATCGTTGTCATGGTTACACAGGGCATGGATCCAGGCTGGAGCGCAAACCACCGTATCCTTACAGAAATATGCTTCCTGCACATTAATGAATTGTAGAAGCTTTGTAACAGGTTTTTGCACAAAAAAGGCTGGTTCTTGCACATAAAAAAGAGCTCTGTCTCTTTAAAAGCTCATGTCTCTTCTGTAGTGGAACACAGGAAGTTGTGAACAGCTCCGGCCCTGTCTACACACAGTGCACTAACTGCCCCTATCCTGTCTCTAATGATAAAACCTGACCTTCTACCTAGTAATTCAGTCTACCTAACTGAATATATCTTCTTCACAATCCCTACACTGTCCCTGCAAGACCCTAAAATGTCTGGCTTGTGTGTGTAACTGGTGTCTGTCAGAGACATGACCCGGTCTAGCACAGTGCCTGATAAACCAGCCAATATCCTCCCTCCTGATTGGCTGTCAGGCTGACTGCAAAGCATTGTGTGCAAGGCGACTGGTTAGAGCCCCAACCAGGTTCATGTAATCCTCCTTTTTAATCTTCCCCGACCTGTTTCAGTCACTAGTGTACTGAATTTTACACTCATCTCGAATAGACTAGGACTAGGACAGATGTATAAAAGACACTGGGAATAATGTATTTACAGGGACTGGGAATGATGTATAGACAGGGAATGGGAATGATGTATAGACAGGGACTGGGAATGATGTATAGACAGGGACTAGCACGGATTTATAGACAATGAACGGGAATGATGTAGAGAAACTGACTGGGACTGATGCATAGACTGGGAACGGGAGTGAAGTGTAGACAGGGAAGAGGACTGATGAATATACAAGGACTGGGAATGATGTAGAGGCAAGGACTAGGACGGATGTAAACACAGGGACTAGGAATGATGTTTAGAAAAGGACTGTAGTGGATGCATAGACAGGGGATTGATGATAGACAGGAACTACGATTAATGTATAAACAGGGACAAGGACGAATGTTACAATGGACTTAATAAAATTGGGGTAGGTGGTTTACCATGTGTTATATTCAAGCTATGCAAGAACTGGTCTTACTTTTAGGTCCATCGACGACAAGAACCTCTAGATGACATGGCTCTGAATGGGATTGCACTATATTGCACAAAACATTCAACCAGTGAGGTGGTGAGGATCATTCGCTCTACAGTAGGAGAGTAAGTAGTATAACATTTATCATTCAGTCATGAACATGTCCTGTTAGAGTCATTCTGCAATAACTTCTCTCCACAATCATACTGGGACCCAATAATCCTACCACATCCATGTCCATCTAAATGAATGGGGGCTGTGGGAACTGCTCAGTGTGGAGTCATCCTGAGACAGCAGACCAATAAGTTTGATAGGAGACCAACGAACAGTGGACAGCCATGCCTATATGTGGAGTCCATTGTAATTTTTATATGGACAACCCCTTTCCATATGGTTTATTAGTTTTTAAGCAGTGGGGGGCGGGGGATCAATTCCTCTTCAATTAGCCAACCCCCAAAGGAGCAGATATGTCTCTGTAGGAACTTTGCAATCCGTAAATTACAGAGATCCAGGTTTAGGTGGAGCACTGTTCAAAAATTGTATCAGGTTCTCACCAGTTGTGTGATATAATGGTATCTTGTTATTAGTCGGAATGGCCTCTGGGCCCCTCAGACACCATGTCCAGGTCAAACTGCATAGTATTTTTTAGCTGTGATATTCAGGATGTACATATGTGCAATAGTTATTGTATATATAAAAGACTGGATATTTGCTTTCTCCATAGATTTGGCTCCTGGGGACCTACTTTTTCATGTAATTCAGGATACCTCAAAAAGTTCAGCCTCAGAGTTGAACCTAGAGTCAGGGGGGATAACACGGCCGCCAACAACATCAAGTTTACGTGCTCTGATGGCTCGATTTTGGAGGGAAATGGTTTGACCAGGGGACATTATGGAGCATGGAGCACTAGCTGTGAGAAAGGAATACGTGGCATCAAAGTCAAATTCCAGGACAGACGAGTATTTAGGAGGGATGATGTCTCTCTCAATGATGTTAAGTTTTTGTGTCTTGACATAGGAAAATCCAGTAACTAAACCTGAAAGCACTCAGAAAATGAAATATTTTTTCAGCATCACTTCTTTGAAAATATCATATTTTAGTAAATCCTCTTCATATTTTAGTAAATCCTCTTGATTTAGAGGATTTAGGTGGTTAGTGGTCATATTGGGATGGTGTGTGATGTTTGATGATGGGGTTGGGCACTGGTGGGTCAGTTGGTGTTGAGGATGTTGGATAGTGGGTGGTGTTGGATTGTGGTTATATGTGAAGGTGGATTGCGGTGGATGGTGTTGGTTGATGGTGTGTAATGGTTAATAATGGTAAGTCATGGTAGGCGTTGTTGGGTGATAGGTAGTGATGCTAGGTAAAAGTGAATAGTGATGGGTAGAGTTGGGGATGGTGTGTGATGGTTGGCAATGGGCAGTCCGGATAGATAGTGTTGTGTGATGTGGGTTGTAGTGGTAGGTGAAGGTGCCTGGTGGGGGATTGGGTTGTGTGATGGTGTGTAAGTGTTGGTATTACTGAGCAGTGGTAGGTGGTGGTAGGCAATGTTGGGTTTTTGTAACATGTGAAGGAGGATTTGGGGGTCTCCATGGTCTATCTTGTGATTTGCAAACTTGTGATTTTTTTGCTCTTAAATCATCTGCAGCTTCTTCTTTACTCTGTGTATTGATTTATTCAGATTATGAAATGAAAGTCAAATGAAAACCAAAAATACTTGCTAATAGTGAACAGTAAAAGAATCCCTCAAATATTATCTGAAGTTCAACATCTTATGAGTCTTCTATCATCTCATGTCCATGGTAGATTTAGTGGTTCCTCTTTCCACCTTCTCACCTTCAACTTTTTCACCTTCTATTATTTGCACCCTGGTCTTCTACCACATAAAGCTCACAACACTTCCAGTGAGTGAGAAGTGGCTGATATCCATTTAGAACATTTATAGGGGATGAACAGGCAGGGGTCATACCCTGGATTTGGTGACTGAAGAGGCACAAAGGCCATTCTGCTACATAAGAAAACACCAGTATTGTAAATGGCATGTAGCAGGTTAGTAGACATGTTACAGATTTTTGTTTCAGGGCCCATGATCTTCAAGATAGCCCTCTGGAAGGTCTACCATTCTTCTTGTCTTGACACACAAAGGATACTGCATCCTCTTCGGCAACAGTAGTACTGTGAGCATATCATAAGTGATACCATAGCCTAGATGTTATTACGTGATAGAGCTGGGGGCAGGGTGGATTATCCTAGTGAGGGGCAGGACAAAAGGGGTGCAGCTGAGAACTGAAGAAAGCCAAACCATTTTGGTCACATTATATGTTGACATCTCAGCACAGAAGGGAGCTGGAATAATTTCCTCTATGTCAAGATGTGAAGGACTAAAGTCCTTTCAGTCAGGGAGTGAGAAGTGATGAGCAAAGGCTGAGTGTCAGGTAGTGCATTCTAGCTGCAACTACTGGCTTATAATACAGCACTAGCTGGGGCAGTTCAATTTTTTTTTTTGCTTTGTGAAAAATTGTTATACAAGTGTGCAACATTTAACTGTCAGTGAAAACATCTACAGATAGCTCAAATGATCCTTTGTTTTATAAAAAAAAATAGCAATACAAGTGTGCAATGCGTGTTTTACAATACAGAGTGCAACATTTTAACTACTACAGGACCGCCTAATGCAGGGATGCGTCCTGCGGGCGGTCCTGTAGCTCTGTGTGGACGCATCGGCGCGTCATCTCGCGAGACGCGCGAGTTCCTGTGAACGCGCGCTCACAGTGGCGCGCGCTCAAGAGTTGAATTACAGCCTGCCAGCGATGATCAATCGCTGGCAGGCTGTAGATGCGATATAAATCGCATCAAACATGTATACCAGACGCTGTTTTGTGAACAGCGCCTGATATACCTGCTACCTGGTCCTCTGGTGGTCCCATTTGCTGGGATCGACCACCAGAGGACCAGGTAACTATGTAAAGTTGCACCAAACACTACACTAACCCCCACCCCCTCACCTATTAACCCCTTGTTAACCCCTTTGATCACACCATCTAGACCCCCTGATCACCCCCTGTCATTGATCACACCCCTTGTAAGGCTCCATTCAGAGGTCCATATGTGTTTTGCGGATCCGTGATTCACGGATCCGCTGAACTGATCCACGGATCCGCAGATCCGCAGATCCTCAAAACACGGACACCGGCAATGTGCTTTCCGCATTTTGCAGATCCGCATATTGCCAGAACTATATAGAAAATGCCTTTCTTGTCCGCAATTGCGGACAAGAATAGGACATGTTCTATATTTTTGCGGAACGGAAGTGCAGACTCGGAAGCGCGGATCCGTAATTCGATCCGAGCGGGACAAAGTCTGTCCCCATAGAAATGAATGGGTCCGCAATTCCGCTCCGCAAACAGAATTGCGGACGTGTGAATGGGGCATAAGGGTCCCTTATCACCGCCAGTTAGTTAGCTACTTGTTAGGTAGATAGCGCCCAGCCCACCGCACCGCAGTCACTGATTTGGCAGAGATTTTTCATCCACATTGATTGATGCGAATGAAAAATCTGTGCCGCTTATTTTATTTTTTTTCAGCCCAGAGGCTGAACGGAAAAATCTCATTACCCGTATGCTCAATATAAGGAGAATCGCAGAAACTCCTAATGCTGGCCATACGTGTAATGATTGCGGAGACCCTAAAATGCCAGGGCAGTATAAACACCTCACATGTGACCCCATTTTAGAAAGAAGACACCCCAAGGTATTCCGTGAGGGGTATGGTGAGTTCATGTAAAATTTTATTTTTGTCACAAGTTAGTGGAATATGAGACTTTGTAAAAATAAAAATAAAAATCAATTTCCGCTAACTTGTGCCAAAAAAAAAAATTCTGTGAACTTGCCATGCCCCTCACGAAATACCTTGGGGTGTCTTCTTTCCACAATGGGGTCACATGTGGGGTATTTATACTGCCCTGGCATTTTAGGGGTCCTAAAGCGTGAGAATCTAAATGCGTAAAATGTCCCTATGAAATCCTAAAGGTACTCATTGGATTTGGGCTCTTTGCATCTTGGCTGCAGAAGCACACATGTGGTATCGCTGAACTCAGGAGAAGTAGGGCAATGAGTTTTGGGGTGTATTTTTATATATACCCATACTGTGTGTGAGAAATATCTCTGTAAATGACAACTTTTAAAAATTTTTATTCAAAGTTGTCAATTTACAGAGATATTTCTCTCACCCAGCATGGGTATATGTAAAAATACACCCCAAAACACATTGCCCTACTTCTCCTGAGTACGGCGATACCACATGTGTGACACTTTTTGCAGCCAAGATGCGCAAAGGGGCCCAAATTCCCATGAGTAACTTTTAGGAGGGCATTTTACGCATTTTCTTCCTCACGCTTTAGGCCCCTAAAATGCCAGGGCAGTATAAATACCCCACATGTGACCCCATTTTGGAAAGAAGACACCCCTAGGTAGTTCGCTGAGGGGCATAGTGAGTCCATGAAAATTAAACTTTTTGTCAAAAGTTAGCGGAAAGGGAGACTTTGTGAGAAAAACAATAAAAATCAATTTCCACTAACTTGTGCCAAACATTTTTTTCTATGAACTCGCCATGCCCTCACAGGAATACCTTGGGGTGTCTTCTTTCCAAAATGGGGTCACATGTGGGTATTTATACTGCCCTGGCATTTTAGGGGCCCTAAAGCGTGAGAAGAAAATGCGTAAAAATGCTCCTTCCTAAAGGTACTCATGGATTTGGTCTTAGCGCATCTTGGCTGCAAAGTGTCACACAGTGGTATCGCTGCATTCAGGAGAAGCAGGGCAATGTTTTGGGTGTATTGTTACATATACCCTGCTGGATGTGAGAAATATCTCTGTAAATTGACAACTTTGTAAAAATTTTTAAAATTTGTCGTTTACAGCGATATTTCTCACACACAATATGGGTACATATAAAAATACACCCAAAACACATTGCCCTACTTCTCTGAGTACGGCGATACCACATGAGTGACACTTTTTTGCAGCCAAGATGCGCAAAGGGGCCCTAAAACCAATGAGTACCTTTAGGATTTCACAGGGCATTTTTACGCATTTGGATTCCAGACGAATACCTTTAGCTTTTACATGGCTGCTCACAATTTAGCCCCGCCCAAAATGCCAGAACAGTAAACACACCCCACAAATGACCCCATTTCGGAAAGTAGACACCCCAAGGTATTCACTGAGGGGCATAGTGAGTCCGTGGGAGATTTTTTTTTTTTTTGCCAGAAGTTAGCAGAAATGGAAACTTTATTATTTATTTTTTTCCTCAGAAAGTGTCATTTTCCGCTAACTTGTGAAAAAAATGAAATGATACATGAACTCACCATGCCCCTCCGCGAATACTTTGGGGTGTCTTCTTTCTAAAATGGTGTCATTTGGGGGTATTTATACTATCCTGACATTCTAGCACCTGAAGAAACATGACAGGCGCTCAGAAAGTCAGAGCTGCTTCAAAATGCCGAAATTCACTTTTTTGCACCATAGTTTGTAAACGCTATAACGTTTACCCAAACCAACAAATATACACTTATTGGACTTTTTTTATCAAAGACATGTAGAACAATAAATTTAGAGAAAAATTTATATAGAAATGTAGGTTTTTTGAAAAAATTTTACAACAGAAAGTGAAAAATGTCATTTTTTTGCAAAAATGTCGTTAAATTTTTATTAATAGCAAAAAAAGTAAAAATGTCAGCAACAATGAAATACCACCAAATGAAAGCTCTATTAGTGAGAAGAAAAGGAGGTAAAATTCATTTGGGTGGTAAGTTGTATGACGGAGCAATAAACGGTGAAATTAGTGTAGTGCGGAATTGTAAAAAGTGGCCTGGTCATTAAGGGTGTTTAAGCTAGGGGGGCTGAGGGGGTTAAATCTCAAATAATAGTATGAAATCTGGGACAGCGCATCTCCAGACAGTTCAAGCGGTCTTTTATTTTGCAAATAATTACCATACAAGTGTGCAAGTGCAATTCATTTCTTACAATACAGATGTTAGCTTATTAAATCTCTTAATTAAAATTACTGGAAATACTAGTCCAAAATCTGTGACAGGGCATCTAAGTGAAAACATCATATACAGTAGGACAAACTATTTTACAGAGAATCTGCATATAGTTCAAGGGATTTTTAGCTTTGCAAAAATACCAATGCACAGGGTAGCGGTTTAAATTTCTGAGTGAAAACACCAGGAATAGTAGGCTTCTCCAGACATTTCAAGTGTTGGTGTGTGGGAGTGGGGGGGCGGTATAGTTTCATAGTAGGTTGACAACTTTTGCTGGATGGCGTGGAAGTGACTTTGGAGTCTGACACCATGACTTGGAGCCAGTGGGTCAGTACATTACTCCTGCTCCTCCTCCTTGCAGTTCCAGAGAAGCCTTTCAGTGGAGCCCTCTCTGTCTTCATTGCCCCTCCCTAGTGGAGTGCTTTCCATTTTCCTAAGGTGTAACAACACAACCCCAGGCCCTAAGGCCCCTTGCACACGACAGTATTTTGCGGACCGTATACTGGCAGTTTTTTCAGTTCAGTATACTGACAGTATACTGAACCATTCACTTCAATGGGTCTGTAAAAAATACTGAAGTGTCTCCGTATGCCTTCCGTTTCCGTTTTTCTGTTTTTCTGTTCCGTTTAAATATAGAACATGTCCTATTCTTGCCCGCAAATCACGTTCAGTGGCTCCATTCAAGTCAATGGTTCCGCAAAAAAAACGGAAAGCATACGGAAAGGCTTCCGTATGTCTTCCGTATCTGTTCCGTTTTTGCTGAACAATCTATTGAAAATTTTAAGCCCAGCCCAATTTTAATTATGAAATTACTGTATACTGTATATGCCATACGGAAAAACGGAACCGAAACGGAAACACAACGGAAGCAAAAAACGGAAAAACGGATCGCAAAATACTGAAAAAGCCATACGGTCGTGTGCAAGAGGCCTAAAGGCAGAGACAACTTGTGTGAGAGCAGTCAGCAATTGTACTACTCTGAGGAGGAGATCCAGGAGGAGACTGCAGACCCCATGCATATCTGTGTTGGTGGTGGTAATTGTGGCACCCATAGCAATAGTATTAGCTGTTGTGGTAGCGACAGAGGCAGGGAGGGTGCGGACTTTTGATAATGGGTTGGAGAAGTGTGTGTTGGACAGGACCTGGGAAAGATCGGGTGCTGAGGAGGAAGAAAAGGTAACATCAGAGGAGGAGGGTGGTGACAGCAATAAAGAGCAGAAGAGACACACCACCCAAAGAACTTACAGGGCCCTATCTGCTTCAGGAACTGGTGATACCGCTGACACCGTGGGTGCATTAGGCCAAAAACATACTAGAGCTTGGCTGCGTCTAGCTCTGTGTGAGTATCTCCTGCCTGGCAGTTTTTCTACACACTGCTGGAAGACAAAAGCATTGCCCTGTGCAAGCTCTACGAGAACAAAATAAGATGTGAGCAGACAAACACAAGCGTGGGCACTGCAGCTGCACTGATGCATGTAGCATCCGAAGAATGGGAGAGCATTCCTATTTCTAAACTTGAGAAACTGGTCTCCTCGGTCCCCAGACGTCTGTTGAGTGTTGCAAGAAGGGGAGATGCCACACAGTGGTGAAAATGACCTTGTCCCAACTTTTTGGGGATTTTTTTGACACCATGAAATTCTGAATCAACATATTTTTCCCTTAAAATGGTACATTTTCTCAGTTTAAACTTTTGTTCCGTGATTTATGTTCTATTCTGAATAAAATATTAGAATTTGGCACCTCCACATCATTGCATTCAGTTTTCATTCATGATTTGTATAGTGTCCCAACTTTTTTGGAATCCGGTTTGTAACTCCTCATCCTGCCACCTGCAGAGTCCAGAGCAAAGCAACCCTTATCCAGCTAAGTATAGAGCGGAGAGGCAGAAGTTCACTACCAGCAAGAGAATATATTCCAGAGGAGGTTTCCCTTACCCAAGGATAAAGCTAGCTATAGGGCATACGGGCCTTGGATGAATGCCAGACAGGATCTTCAGAAAGTCTAGCCTGATCTGTGAGTTACAATTCCCTCTAAGTCACCTTGCTAGGATCCTACCGGCCACCTTTGTAAAGCCTGCATGTAACCAATTGTCTTCTTGTGGAACTATCTAGAGTTTGTACATAGTTGAACTGTTCAGTAAAGAAGGATTCTGGTTCACTGCAATCGTGTGTACCTCCATTATTCCTACTAGCAATCGGTGTGCCACCGTTACCGGCACTGGCGTCACAAACTGTTAGGGACCTTGCCACCAGCACGCTAAACCTTCAACACCCAGGGCACCGTCCTCACCTACCACCTTGCCTGGTCCCTATATCTAGAGAGTGCCCCAGAGGATCGCCGTGCTACCTCGCATCACTGACTGCATGCCTGCCCAGGGTCTTCTACAAACTGGGAGTACCAAGATCAACCATCGGTCTAGCTACTGACCCCCGTGACCTCACACTCGCTCACCCTGAAGGTCTGGCATACTGCATGTATTCCCCTCGACTCTGCCGGCCGCGTTGTCAGATGGAAAATTTTGTAGCAATCTCTCAACAAGTACCTTCTGGTATTGCACCGTTTTACTCGTTCTCTCTACCACAGGAATAGTTCTCTTCATAGCGGGGGTCAGGAAGGGTGAACACCCAGTAATCTGTGTTATCTAAAATGCGTATAACGCGAGGGTCGGGGGAAATGCAGCCTAACAGGAAGTCAGCCATGTCCTTAATTGTAAACAGCGATTGTTTGAGTAGACACAGCAGTGGGATGGTTACACTCATAATAGCGTTATCGCCACTAACCATCTTTGTGGATTAATAAAAAATCTTTAAAACCTCACAGAGGTCTGACATCAATGCCCACTCCTCGCTTGTGAATAGTAGCAGTTGACCCGAAAGGCGTTGACCATGTTGCAGCTAGTATTCGACAACTGCAATCTGCTGCTCACAAAGCTATCACAACATGTAGAAAGTAGAGTTCCAGCGTGGGCTCACGTCGCACAACAGTCGGTGAGCTGGAAGCCACAAACGCTGCAGCAGCGTTGACAGACTGAAGAAAGCTGTCGACGACTTACGGAAATGGGCATAGACGCGGCGCACCTTTGCTTGTACCTCTGCCAATTTGGGGTAGGTTTTTATAAACAGCTGAACCACTAAGTTTAAGACATGGGCTAGGCATGTCCCCTAAGCAGATCAGCTTAATCACGGCCTGTTGATGCTTACCCACTGCAGTGCTACACTGGTTCTAGTTAGCGGCTGATGGCTGACTGCAGTTGGAGGTGGAGGAGGCTGCAGAGGAGGAGAAGTGGGGGTTGGAGCCAGTAAAATAGCTGCTGGCAGAGACCCTGATGGACGTAGGACCCGCAATCCTGGGCGTGGGTTGCACCTGTGCCATCCCAGGGTAAGACTCACTCCCGGTCTCCACAACATTCACCCAATGTGCAGTCAGGGAAATGTATCATCCCTCGCCACCAGCACTTGTCCATGTGTCCATGGTGAAACTTCCCACTAAGGGCGTTGGTCAGAGCACGGGTGATGTTGTGGGACACATGCTGGTGTAAGGCGGACACGGTGGCACACCGTGAAAAATAGTGGCAGCTGAGGACTGCATACAGAGGGACTGCCGCCGACATCAGGCTGCAGATGGCCTCAGTGTCCACAAGCCAAAATGGCAACATTTCATGGGCCAGCAATTTTGAAAGTTGCGCATTTAGTGCTATGGCCTGTGGGTGGGTATTTGCGCTTGCCTGGTCAGGGAAGTGGATATTGCTGCTGACGGTTCATGCGAAGGTCCAGGTGCAGGGCAAGGGGCATCCGGGCCTGCGCCTACAACAGGATATTGGCCAGCAGTGAGTAATAGTGTTGAGCGCGAATATTCGAATAGCGAATTTTTTTAGCGAATATCGGCACTTCGCTAATTTGCGAATATTTCGAATATAGCGCTATAAATTCGCTATTTCGAATATTCGTTTTTTTTTGTTTTTTTTTAGTTATATTTTTTTCTTTCCCACTTCCCAAAAGTAGTTCTTACCTGTCCTGAGGATTCCTGGCTTCCTGGCTGCTCTAGTCAGTGCCCGTTGCCGCTTCTGCCGACTTCCGTGCTCATGGAGCGTCCCCATCACCATCGGAACGTCTCCATATACTAAAATGTACTGTCGGATTTGAGGAATTACGTTAAAATCGCAATGCGATTAATTCAAGTTATATTAATCGCATTGCGATTACAACTTAGCACTGCTATCTTACATAGGCTAGAATTATAACAATTATGGAATATAGCACTAGCAGTGCTAAGTTGAAATCGCAATGTGATTACTTCAAGTTAAATTAATTGCATTGCGAATTCAACTTAGCACTGCTAGTGCTATATTCCATATTCGTTAACTTCGTTCATTCTAGCAAGCTGACCCATTATAAACCCAGCTCTAAGTTGAAATCGCAATGCGATTAATATAACTTGAATTTATCGCATTGCGATTTCAACGTAATTCCTCAAATCCGACAGTACATTTTAGTATATGGAGACATTCCCATGGTGAGCGTCCCGCTCCATGAGCACGGAAGTTTATGGAGGGCTTGGTAGAATTAGCGAATAGCGAATATGACGAATGTATTCGTCATATTCCTCAAAACGAAGATAACGAAGCATTCTACATCTTCGTTTTAGCTACCTATTTGTCAACTTCGCTAATTCTAGAAATCAAATTGGAAGGTTGACTATAGAGACAGCTGTGTTAAATTCGCTATGCGATTTTTTTTTTATTTTTTTCTTAATAGAATAATTATATTACTTGATATAATTATTATAATTATTCTATTTATTAAAAAAAAAATTATATAATCGCATAGCAAATTAAACACAGCTGTCTCTATAGTCAACCTTCCTATTTGATTCCTAGAATTAGCGAAGTTGACGAATAGGTTGCTAAAATGAAGATGTAGAATACTTCGTTATCTTCGTTTTGAGGAATATGACGAATACATTCGTCATATTCGTCATCTTCGCTATAATTCTAGATATGAAACCAATAGGAAAGTAGCCTTAAGTTAAAATTGCAATACGCGATTATTTAAATCGCATATTAATCGCGATAACTAGAATAATGACGAATATTCGATTTCGACGAATATGAAACGAATATTCTTTTGAATATTCGCGAATTTTGTCGAAATCGAATATGGCACCTGCCGCTCATCACTAGTGAGTAACACAGGGGAAGAGGAGGCAGTGGTGTGACCCACAGAACCCAGGCGTTTGGCCCACTTATTAGGGTGCTTGGATGCCATGTGGCGGATCATGCTGGTGGTGGTGAGGTTGCTAGTGTTCATGCCCCGTCTCAATTTTGGTACGGCAAAGGTTGCAAACTACCACTCTTTTTTCATCTGCACTTTCCTCAAAAAAACACCATACTACGGACCACCTACCCCTTGGCAAGGTAGATTTATGCATTGGGGCGCTCTGTGTAACAGTTGCGGGCCTGTTTGGTGTGGGCCGCCGTCTCCCTTTTGCAACCCCACTGCCTCTTTCAGACTGTTGCGGTGCTGCGGATCCCTCCCCCTCTGTACTGCTGTCCTCGCTCGGCTTTTCACCTTCCCATGTTGGGTCAGGGACCTCATCGTCCACCACCTCCTCTTCCACTTCTTCACTCTGCTCCTCCTTCTGACTTGACCCAACCACAACCTCAGTAATTGACAACTGTGTCTCATCATCATCCACCTCGTGAACAAATGATTGCCGTTTACCACTGTCATCTTCTTGAGACTGTGAAGGTTCAAGAGGTTTGGAATCAGGGCACAATATCTCAGGTACCTCTTCAAGCGTGCTTGGCGAGAGAGCCAAACCAAGTACTGGCGATAAAAAGAGGTCATGTGAATATCCGAGTGTGGGATCACACCAGACTCAACATGGTGGGAGGAAGGAGGATCAGAGTGAGGATTCGTTTGACCAGACTCTTGGCTACAGAGTCTGGACTTAGTGGAAGAGAGGGTGGTGCTTAACCGACTGGAAGCATTATCTTCAGCAATCCAACCGACCACCTGTTCGCACTGGTCCGACTTGGACAGTGTTGTCCTGCGCTGCCCAGCTAAGTTGGGCATTAAGCTGGGTAAGGTGGATTTTATTTTTTTTCTGGTGCACTGGCAGCAGGCACAGTTTCATTGCGCCCAGGGCCACAGCGTCTGCTTGCACCATCAGCATCATGCCCACTTCCCAGTCCCTTAGTGCTCGCCTACTTTATATTAATGGTTTTGTCTGTAGATGTGGCGCAAATTGTTTTACTGTCCGCTAAAGACACAGTTTTCTGATGCAGGACAGAATTGGTTACAGAACACCACAGATTATAGACACTATACTAGGCCCAGATTAATGGAAGTTGTAATATACACACAGTTTTCAGATGCAGTTCAGTATTGGATACAAAAACCAACAGATTTTGGACATTACACTAGGCCCAGATTAATGGAAGTTGTAATATAGACAGACAGTTTGTTTAGATGCAGTTCAGTATTGGATAAAAAAAACAACAGATTTTGGACACTATACTAGGCCCAGATTAACGGAAGTTGGAATATACACACTGTTTTCAGATGCAGTTCAGTATTGGGTACAAAAACCAACAGATTTAGGACACTATACTAGACCCAGATTAATGGAAGTTGTAATATAGACAGTGTTTTTAGATGCAGTTCAGTATTGGATACAAAAACCAACAGATTTTGGACACTATACTAGGCCCAGATTAATGGAAGTTGTAATATAGACTGTGTTTTTAGATGCAGTTCACTACTGGGTACAAAAAACAACAGATTTTGGACACTACACTAGGCCCAGATTAATGGAAGTTGTAATATAAACAGTGTTTTCAGATGCAGTTCAGTATTGGGTATAGAACACCACAGATTACAGACACTATATTATGCCCAGATTATTGGAATTTGTAATACTGACAGTGTTTTCTGAGGCAGGACAGTATTGAATACAGGGAACATCACAGATTATGGACACTAGATGTGACCCAGATTATTAAAGATTCAGTCTGCGGATGATATAAAGTATATGTCACTAATAGGTATAAAATAAAAATATCTTGCTGTTGTCAAACAAACACAGTAGTAGCCCTTAAAAGGACGTTGGGTTCTTTGAAAAGATTTTGGTATTAAATTCAGTAAATTTCTCTCCCTGCACTATCTGTCCCTTCCTTAGCACGGATGTCCCTAACACTGCTGTTAAATATATTGTTGACCTAAAACACACACACAGTAGTCCTTAAAAGGACTTTTGGGCCTTTGAAAAGCTTTCTCTAACTAAAATCGCTTAAATTCGCTCCCTGTTCTGTCTTTCCCTTCCTACCCGATGCTCTCCCTGTCTACGTCTGAGCCGAACATGATTCATCGGGTGCTATATAGCACCCAATAACGCGTTCCGGGCAGCCAATCACTGTAATGCAAGCAGCCAACATGGGTACTGACATTACAGTGAGGGCAGTATTTACCTGCACCTTGATTGGCTAATTAAAACCCACAAAAAAATTGAGCTCGAGCACATGCGGTACTCGGTCGAGTACCACCATGTGCTGAGCATAGCAATGCTCAAGCCGAACAGATGTTCTGCCGAGCATGCTCGCTCAGATCACAGCATCAAGTTGCACAAAACACCTGCGCCCCCCACACACAGTTATCAATATAGTTTACATTTAACGCTATCCTTACTGCTAATACTTGATCTTTACTTTACAAAATGCAGCCGCTTCTCAAGGAATACTCATTACTTGCTGCAGTAATAGCAATAACACATCACTATAGAGGAATATCTTAGTTATCTCTTTCTATAAAAAAGATTTCCGTCAGTCAGAACAGACATTTTCTCTCACTGACTGTCAGTTGTCACCATAAATAGTGTTGAGTGAACAGTTCGAGCATAGTTCGGGTTCGTACCGAATTTTGGGGTGTTCGGGACACGGACCCGAACCCGGACATTTTCAAAAAAGTTTGGGTTCGTTGTTCGGCGATTACTTCCCGCTTTCTGAAGGGCTGCACAGCAGCCAATCATCTAGCGTTTTACTTCTTGCCCTAAGAGCCCATCACAGCCATGCCTACTAATGGCATGACTGTGATTGGCCAAGTGCAGCATGTGACCCAGCCTCTATTTAAGCTGGAGTCATGTAGCGCCGCACGTCACACTGGTCTGATTAGTGTAGGGAGAGGATGCAGCTTCTGTGAGGGCGAGATTAGGCAGGGAAAAGTCAGCAACAGCACCTAATGAACGGATCGATCTACAGCTGTGAATGATTGAACTTCTGCTAGTTACTTGCTCACTGGTTTTTAGGCTGCACAGAGCGTTTTTCTGTCACTTATTTTCTGGGGTGATCGGCAGCCATTTTGTGACTTGTGGTGGACCAGAACAAGCTGCCACCAAGTCCATCAATCCATCAATACTAGTTTTTTTTTTTTGCTATATCCTACATCAGGGGCTTGGCTGTTCTAATTGTAACCCCTAAAAACTCAGGATAGCAATTTCTATATTTTATTAAGGGGTTAAATACAATTGCCCAAATACCAATCCCCTAAATCTGGTGTTCCAGCTTTGGCTAGCCAAGTATAATAATGACTGCTGTTTGGCAAAGTATAGATTATTTTATGTGGTGAAATTCAATTGCCAAAATAGCAATACCATAAATCAGTGGTTTCAGCTGTGGCTGGCAAAGTATAATAGTGTCCGCCAAAACATATATTTTGTTCTG
>JAKVIS010002571.1:0-22255 GCA_033119425.1 Bufotes viridis | reverse complement strand
TTTGCATAGATGATGGTACCTCGTTTTCTTTCTAGTTGCACAAAATAATTAAGGTTCTCGTCAACGAGCTGAGAGGTTATTATGTCGCCCTCTCCTCAATAGGATCAATAACTTTGATATTTTTCCCTTTCATCCTTTCTTTTGTTTTTTTTGTATATAAAGCATTTTTGCGCTTTATATCCGCGACAAAGAAGATCCCAAGAACAAACCTATTAAATAATTTAATATGCAAGAGGATCACAAAACTCTGGATTATGTTCTGAGGTGCTTGAAATAGGTTACCAACCCTCAACAAATGTGATTGAGATTAATTTTTTAATTCAGCATACAGAATAATCCAAAAATCTGTGGTTTATGTTATTCACCGTATGATCTTCTTCAGACCCTCAAATTACCATATATTGTTGTAGAGAGCATGTCGTGAGGCAGTTATTTGGCGCTAGTGTAGCTGTAAAGGCCTTATTGTAAATTAATTCAGACCCCAGGACAGACCCTAAAATATATATAGTGTAGATGCTGGACTAGAACTCTAGATTAATTCAGACCCCAGACCAGACCCATAAATAAAATATGACCCCAGAACGGGATTCTTACACTAATGGAGACCGTAGACCTGACTCCTACATTAATACGAACCACAGCCGAGAACACTAAATTAATTAGGACCAAATAACAGACCCTTGTAATCAATGCACACCTCAGAAAAGATTCCTAAATTCAGATCCTCTATGTATTTACCCTCCGCACTCCTTGGCTTCTCTTCAACTCCAGGCACTGCACACGTGGTCCTAATGCTGGCACCATCAGGAGATTTTGTGCACCTCTGTACACTATGTCCTGACACTGGGTAGCATCAGGACCCAGTGTGGTGACTCCCAGAGCTGAAAAAGAGACCCAGAGAGAGGAGGGTAAGTGTTATCAGCTGTTATCTATTAGATTCATCCAATACATAGCCGTTTAGGAGGAGGTGGTTGCCCCTATAACTCCCTCCTTAACTCCACTCTTTGTTAGACTATGTAGGCACATATCCCATTAAGAATTTAAAGGGAACCTGTTATTAACTTAATGCTGACCTCATTGAGAGCAGCATTAAATAGTGACAGAAATGCCGATCTCAGCGGTGTGTCACTCATGAGCTAAAAGTAAGTGGTTGCCGAGAACCAGCATCATAATCATTGCAGCCCAGGCCTGGAAAAGAGTCAAATCTACCTGAGAAGAGTCATGGTTATTCATAATCTCCTGCTCTCCCCGTCATTCTGCTGATGATTGGCAGTTCTCTCTTAGAGAAAGGCAGAAAACTAGGTAGAAGCCGGTCAGTCATCATCAGGTAGGCAGGAGAGCAGGAATTCATGAATAACCAGGACTCTTCTCAGGTGGCCGGGACTCTTTTCCAGGCCCAGTCTGCAATGATTGTGCTGTTGGTTCTCGGCAACCACTTACTTTTAACTTATAAATGACAGACCCCTGAAATCAACTCACCTGTCTCTACTTTATTCTGCCGTTAGTATGGACAGCAAAAAGTTGATGACAGGGTCCCTTTAAATGGTAAAACACAGTTGTCAATTTAGGCGACTTTCACACTAGCATTTTTTGCGGATCCGTCATGGAACTGCAAAAACGCTTCTGTTACAATAATACAACCACATGCATCCGTCATGAATGGATCTGGTTGTATTATGTCTTATATAGCCATGACGGATCCGTCATGAACACCATTGAAAGTCGATGGGGGACGGATCCGTTTTCGATTGCGTCAGAGAAAACGGATCTGTCTCCATTGACTTGCAGCATTATTCTGTCCGTGATGGGAGCGCGAACAAATGGAACGGAATGCATTTTAGTGAATTCCGTTTCGTTCAGTTGACAATGAATGGGGACAAAACTGAAGCGTTTTCTTCCACTATTGAGATCCTTTGATGGATCTTAATAGCGGAATTGAAAACGCTAGTGTGAAAGTAGCCTTATTCATACACTTCCATGAAGAATAAAATAGAACCAGCACAAAAAACAGTTCATCTAAGTTATCATCTAACTTTTGAGCTCCATGTGCAAAGTTTAGTTTATTATTATTAAAGCTCCATGTATTCCAGGACGCTGTACATATGAAAAGGGTGCACATACATAATTCAAAAACAACTCATAAGCACGAACATTATACGTTACAAACTGGTACTGAAGGAGAGAGAACCCTGCCCCTAAGGGCTTACAATCTACAAGGGAGGGGGGAAGGATACAGCAGGTGAGGGTACGAGCTGCTCATATGGCAGTATAGTGGCAGCAGGGTTACTGTAGGAGTAGGTGTTTGAATCTGTGTGCAACTGAAATAGATCTTTTACACAATTCTTCTTGGAAAGGCAGGTTTATTTTTTCGAGATAAAAGACAAAGCAAAATAAAGAGAACTGAAATTGATTAATTGAAAATGAATTAAGACTGTGAAAAGCCGGAGCGCTGAATGAAACGGTAGAATGGCCTTGGACAGTATGGTGATTAAATAGTAAATGCTAACGCCTTTCTCAAACAGTAGTTTCTTATACCCCACATGGCGAAAGCAGATCATTAACACAGTTTGAAATGGCGCAGTCTACTGCAGTGCACTCACTTTAATGTCTTTCATACATTACATCAATTATTATTTATTCACCTGATGACATCAGCATTATTATGCATAAGGGAAGTTACACCTCTTTTATACGTCGCAATTCTTGATCGGGCACAAGTTTTGCTATATGATGACATCCAAACATTCATATGTATAAGAAGAGTTACAACTATTATTACAAGTTACGATTCTTAATTGGCTAAAAGTTTTTGAACATATTCTTTGTGGGACCATATAACTAACCCGTGACCTTTCTTCCTCTTAGCTCATTTTCCCTAAAAGCATTTGTTTGTCTTAAAAACACAAACCTATCATTTGCACTATTGTAAACATATCCACACCCTATTCTGGAAGATCGATGAACTGTAGACACCTTACCAGTCTGAAAAATATCTTGCTTTTCTTAAAAATCAATATTAAGACAGCAGTTTCTTAACTAGTTGTGCTTGTTCGTGCAGGGTGGTACATCCAGAAAGGGAAAAGAAGAGCCTGAGCCGCCTGTGAGACTGTTCCAGATTCATGGGACAGAACCTTCCAACACCAAAGCTGTGGAGGTTCCTGCATACGCGTCTTCCCTAAACTCCAATGATGTGTTCTTGCTCAAGACACAAGCAGAGTATTTCTTGTGGTATGGAAAGGTGAGCATGGACTAGACCAATCCTTACAACTTCTCTACTAAGTAGAGTGGCTGCTGGTAGAGAGATACAGACTGGCTTATACAGGGGACTATTCCCATTAAAATGTTCATATTTACACATATATTAGCTGATCAGTAGATAAAGTATCTATGGTCATGCCTCAGAAGCAGGGGCGGATTGGCCATAGAGCTTACAGGGAAATTTCCCAGGGGGGCCGATGTCCAGGCGGCCACCCAAGCCACGCTGTCTGCCACTGTCCAGGTACATAATGAGATCTCAGGGGTAATTAATGCTGGGAGAATCAGGTACTCAAGTACCAGCGACTGCACATGCTCTCCTGAGTTCAACTGCTCTGGGCCACATCTCTCCTCCTAAGCCCCCTGCTCCATATCTTAAACATAGAGAGATGAAAGAGGAGGACAGAAAATGGCAGCTATTGATGGCCACCACAAAGGGACAGTTATTGGGGCAGTAGATTGTGCTGCTCTGCGTATACAGTTCTGATAGGATGGTATTTTGCACTATGGTATTGCTGACCCAGCCTATTTGTGTTGCCCTGCCTTCTTTCAATACAAGGTATAAAGATAGAGGATCCCAGCGAGTGCTATTCAATTCTTCAGGCTTTATTGCATGTCAAATATGTCGTTGTCGAGTGCCGGCTACTATTGACTTTGATCTTCTTTCAATACAACACGGGGCCACTTTTTTTTCCAGGGCCATTTTAGGTTCCCAGTCCGCCCGAGCTCAGAAGGTATAAGTTTCTCATCTCCCAAGCTCCTTGTCCCTAGCTGGTGAATAATGTACATACATATATTACTTGGAAGCGGATCCACGTGTATATATACTGTACACACAAGCTCACGTATCTGTATAAAACTTACATATTCAGATTCAATGTTTGTGTAACAGGGCTCAAGTGGAGATGAACGAGAAATGGCTAAGCAGTTGGCAGCCATTTTCTGTGATGGAGAAGAAGAGACATTGGCAGAAGGACAGGAGACTGTGCAATTCTGGGAGATTCTAGGAGGAAAGACACCATATGCTAATGACAAGAGGTATCACATTATTTTAAAGCAGTGCTAGGATACAGTTCTGTGCTTGGTACAAAAGCAGTTCTCCTTTATTTTTGTTACTAATCGGGTCAATGACAAGGCCCAAGAGAAAATTAACTCTCATAAAACAACAGCGGCCTGCATGGTACTGCCCCTAACCCTTGGAGGAAAGGACGATTTTCCGTTTGTGTTTTTCACTCCCTGCCTTCTAAGTGTGTGTGACTTTTTGATCACTTTTTCAGAAATTTTTTGGGGGGGGGTTGAAATAACTAAAAATGGCAAATTGGTTGTACGGGATTAATATTGTTATATTTTAATAGTACGGCAATTTTTGCATGCGGTGATGCCCATGATGTGTATTTTTTTTTATTGGTTAAGTATTTTTATTTTGGGGAAAGGGGGCGGGGATTTATATATATATATTTTAACTTTTTTTATTTTTTTTTAAACTTTTTAAAAGTCACCCTGGGTAACTATACCTGGCAATCATTAGACTGCCCATTGTGTTCATTAATGGCTATATAGCCATCATTGAACACTTAATTTTCACTACGTTATAACAATACAGTGCTGCCACCTAGTGGGCTGTATTAGTATATTTTACTAATAGCTGCCGAAGTCAGACTTGAGGCTGCAGGCTATTAGTACAGTGTAACAGGTTCCCCAATCTCAGCCGAGGAACACTGTTACAGGAGAGAGAGCGTGAGGCTCCCGCTTCTGGACGACTCAGATGCTGCGCACTATACTAGGGGCACCCGACACTCTATAAATCGAATTTAGAAAGACCGGGGGGTCACAAAAAGAAAAGAAAATCTATACAGAGAGGGTGGCAGCCTGACAGTGGCTGTGCCATACTGGGGGCACCTGGCAGTGGCCCTATGAACTGAATTAGGAAGGGGGGCCTGCACCAGCCATATAAGAGGGGGCCACAAAAAATATAATCTATACAGAGTGAGGGGGGAGGCAGGGGCAGCCAATCATTCAATTATATACAGGGGTCAAAATAAAATATATACAGTCTGGGGGCCAAATGAAATATATACAGTCTGGGTGGGAGCAAAATGAAATATATACAGTCTGGGTGGGGCCAAATGATATATATACAGTCTGGGTGGGGGCCAAGTGAAATATATACAGCCTGGGTGGGGGCCAAGTGAAATATATATAGTCTGCGTGGGGGCCAAGTGAGATATATACAGAGTGGCGGTGAAGGGGGCGGGGTAATGGGGTTGCGGGTTAATGGGGGTGGGGGACCCCAATCCAAAGTTTGTCCTGGGGCTATAGGCCTCTAGTTACGCCACTGGGTATATCCAATGTATCAGTTAGTCCTGTGTAATACATCGATGGCCTAACTGAAATGTGGCATCAGTCATGTGACACCCCACTGACATTCAGTAAGAACACTGACAGACACGACAGGCTTGATGGTCACATGACTGATGCCATGATTAGTCCTAAACAGATCTCCTATGGATACTTTTTACAGGACTAAAATCGGCTGTACTTTTTTTGTTCTTCAGAGACACAGAGAGGCTATTGTATAGATATAGTAATGGTATACATATACACAAGGAAATTGTATAACTGCCTATTATCTAATCAAATAAATGTGATCATTATAAGTGGAATACCTCTTCTAAAATTTCATGTAATCTTGTAATCTAAATGCATTTTCTGTCTGATGTTCCTTTCAGGCTTCAGGAAGCCGTAGCAGATGTCCATCCTCGGCTGTTTGAATGCTCCAACAAGAGTGGGCGATTTATTGTAACCGAAGTCATGGACTTTAACCAAGATGATCTTGACCCAACTGATGTCATGCTTTTGGACACATGGGATCAGGTCAGCTGAAAACATAATCATATATTAGGCTACATGCACACGACCGTTGGTGTTTTGCGGTCCGCAAACCGCTGCTCCGCTTTTCGTTCCGCAAGTTGCGGAACGGAACGCTGCCCATTATAGAAATGAATATTCTTGTCCGCAAAACGGACAAGAATAGGACATGCTCTATTTTTTTGCGGGGGCACGGAATGGAGCAACGGATGCGGACAGCACACGGAGTGCTGTCCGCATCTTTTGCGGCCCCATTGAAGTGAATGGGTCCGCGCCCGAGCCACAAAATATGCGGCTCGGACGCGGACCACAACAACGGCCGTGTGCATGAGGCCTTATAATAACAACACGGTCATTATTAGAAGCTGGGGGACAAACTATACAACTGGATTTCCCTTTATGGGCCAGAATGATATGCCTCTCTAGAAGGCTTCTGTTTTAGTAGACCTTTGACATCCAGTCATTACACGGATGACCCTTCATTTTAATGGCAGACTTCTAATGCTACATTTCCACTATTGCAGACACCGCAATGAATTTCCCCCTAGTGATTAATGGAGGTGACATAAACCAGACCGGGGGTCATGAGCTGATGGTTGCACCGTTTCAATGAGACAACCACTTAAAAATTCACAGAACTCTTTAGACTATTGCCATATCAGTATTCTAACATTACCAGACAAATTCTATATTAATCATTGACATTACAATACGATTTCTTTATTATAATGTACTGTTACTGGTTTCAAATTGCAGGGTAGGTTTGTGACAACCTCATACATTCATGAAGTGTAAAACTGTGATTAGTTGCAATAAATTAACAAAGTAATATTAGATATTTTGCTTCTGAACGTGATGCGTCATTTCTTGACATCACCCGATAAACTAAACTGATGTTAAAAGGAAATTAGCATTTCTGTTCCTCCACTAGGTGTTCCTTTGGATCGGAGTGGAAGCCAATGATGTTGAGAAGAAAGAAGCAGTGATAACGGCCGTCGATTACCTCAAGACTCATCCAAGTGTCCGAGATCCAGAAACCCCAATACTCATCATCAAACAGGGATTTGAGCCACCAAACTTTACAGGATGGTTCTTGGCCTGGGACCCGCAGAAATGGAGTGTAAGATATAATATAGTTATGTTACTTTTTCATACGTTGCTTTATACAGAAAACAGAAATCGCAGTTTAAGGCTACATGCACACGACCGTATGTGTTTTACGGTCCGCAATCCATCCGGTTTTTTTTTGCCGATGCATTGTAACAATGCCTAAAACGGACAAGAATAGGATGTGTTCTATTTTTTTTGCGGGGCTACGAAACGGACATACTGATGCGGACAGCATACGGTGTGCTGTCCGCTTTTTTGCCGACCCATTAAAAGGAATGGGTCCGCATCCTATCCACAAAAAAACCCCCTAAAAACGGAACAGACGCGGAAACAAACAACGTTCGTTTGCATGTAGCCTAAAGGGTATGTCCATAAACAGAGGGATACTGTTTTGCTGGGCACAAATCGCTAAGAATTGATTACGAAAAGTGGATCTTACTTCGCTGACAAAGACCCACATACAGTTCCAACGAGGGATGAATTGTTGAAGAAAAGCCTATTTTTTTTAACACTATAGACCTGATGATGTGCGCAGGCCTGCATGAAGGGCATGATCTGCATTTAAAAAAATAACACTTTTCTTATTTTAAAATATATTTCTTAATACAATCTAAGGGTACTTTCACACTAGCGGCAAGGAACTCTGGCAGGCTGTTCCAGCGGGTGAACAGCCTGTCAGATCCATGCTGCCGCTAGTGCACACGTGTGCCCAGACTTACTCTCCGGCCCCATCGACTAAAATTAGGGCGGGCCGTAGTTCCGGCAGCAGCACGGCAAACATGCAGAGAGGCCGCCAGAATAAAAGTACGACATGTCTGCCTCTCAGCATGTTTGCCGTGCTGCCACCGGAACTCCATTATAGTCAATGGGGCCGGAGCAGTAGTCCAGGCTCACGCGTGCACTAGCGGCAGCACAGATCCGACAGGCTGTTCACCCGCTGGAACAGCCTGACGGAGTACCTTGCCGCTAGTGTGAAACTAGTCTAAGATCGTTACACCATTTCGGCTCCTGTGTACCTTGTTCAACATCATTAAAAATTCAGGACAAGCCCTAAAATAAAAAAAAAATAAAAAATTATACTCGCAACTTTCTCCTGCCCTGTTCTCCGCGGTGCTAGTCAAGTTCTCCTGACGCTGTCGGTTTACAAACTGCAGCACGTCACTGCTGCAGCCAAGCACAGTCCTCAGTGGCAGACTGCTGAGGACAGTGATTGACTGCAGCGGTCATGTGCCATATCCAGGGTCGTCACTGCTGTTGTCTGTAAACTGACAGAGGCAGAAGAACTGGACTAGCCCCGCAGAGAACAGTGCAGGAGAAAGTAGGCCTAGTAACCAGTTTTTTTTTTTTTTTTACTTTAAACTATTTTAGGGCTTGTGCAAGATTTTTTATTTTAATTATTTTGACAACTCTTTTAAAGGGCATCTGTCTCCCAACTATTTGCATGGACACATAATTGTAATTCACCTGAATAAAATGCTGTTGTTTTTTTTTTGTTGTTGATCCGAGGCTCAGTTCCTGAGTTATGATACTTTTTCTTAATATGCAAATTAGGCCTTTAGTGCAATCAGGGAATCACTGTTGCACTTACTGCACCTAAGCTTCACTTATTTCTGTGGCCCTCCTTTGCTGCTTTGATTGGCAGAGCTAGGCAGTGGGTAAGCAGTGGTGGGAGATTCTGGCCACACAAGGGAATGTGCAGGTGCCGGAAGCACAGCACAGGGCGCGTGCATGAGATTTAGAGCTGAATTACCGTTATGTCAGGGGAGATAGCCTTGGGTTTTTAGGGGAGGGCAGACAACGGTGAAGTGCGACATGGGCACTTTCTATGTTTTTTATAGAAATAAAAATGCTTGTCTTGGACATGGAATAAACACTCAAATGACGTCAAAATTATGGTTATGAGGATCTTACAACGTTCTGATGCCCATTGCTGGCAGTTAAATTACTGAAAAGTATGTGAAAGACTCCCTATAATATACATTTTGAAGTTTTAGTTGTCATGGTCTCTAGTGCTGATATTTCCTCCTCTGTCCAATTGTCCCCTATTTCGTCTGTCCGCCATTTAATGAATGAAGACGTTACAAGAGGATAGCCTTCATTTCCAAAAAATGAAGGGGGTAATTTACTATAAGTATTTCAGGCACAGATCGCAGCGCAATGGATAGTTGCGCATCTATCTGTGAGTTTTTCCCCGCTCACGCCAGTTCTAAAATTTTGGGTGTGACATGGGCAGGGAAGGGGATGGGCCGGCAGTCCTGTCTCATTTATCATTATTTTTATGCCTATTTTAGGAGTAGAAAATGGTCTAAATGTAAGACAGCTCAAAAGCTGTCTTACATTTAAACTGGCGCTGAATGCCCGGAAGTTATGGAGAGGCCGGCGCCTCTTTATAATCCCGACAGATCCACCGCCAGCTATGGTCTAAAACGCAAGTCTTAATAAATGTGCCCCTAAGATCTTCTAAACTTTCATTAAACGTATGTTCCCAATCCTTTGCCTTTTTGCACTAAATTTACCAGTGCAGTTTAATCCACTATAAAACTCTCCTTTAAAGTTTTCTGAAAAGCTGTCGGTGCCCAATTAATAACATTGCTAATATGGACTAGGGGTGAGGGGAAGGGGCCATTTTCTGGGGAATTTTTAAAAACCATGTTTGCAGTGTGTGGTCAAAATATTATGTACGATATAGTTAAGTGTTCTCCTTTCCTACCGATTATCATATCCCTTAAAACTTTTGAGGCCCTTTCTTGTTATATAAAAATGGCCGCCTTCTGATGATGGGTGAAACCAGGATAGGACTGTAGAGCATTGTACATCCTGGTAATACATATAAAAATCTGGGATCCCTCCCCTTGTACATGGGCGCTTTAAATGTTATGCAGGATACTTGGCCTCCTCTTTTCCACAGAAAGGAAGATAATATCTTGTTAACTATCTAAAAAATATTGGGGTAAGTAAATTGGTAATTCTTGTAAATAATATAGGATCTTAGGGCAGGATTATTGATTCTCTAAGTGTTCTTCCAAGACATTTGTCAAATGTTTAATCTGGGATGGTATCTTTTTTGTAGATTGAGACTATACAGGGCCCGTGATATAGGCAGGTTTTCTATGAAGCCTGACATGGCACAAATAAACCCATGATATTTCTAATTCTATTTAGAGTGGAATAGGAATAATGGACATATCATCTGGTGGGTGGTCCTCCCAGTTGTCAGTAAACGTAATGAGACAAGGGTGCCCATTTTACTCTATCTGGAATGCTTCTGTAAGGGTCCTGTTAACCAGAAGTACATTGAAAATATAACTGCAGATATCTGGTATGCCAAATTTTAGCAAGGCAAATTTTTAAAGCCAATCAGTCCAATGAAAAGCTTTCTCTGCGTCGATATTTAGAACTAATGGAGTGTTTTGGAGGTTACCATATTGGATCAGGTGAATTAAGTAGTGAGTACCATCTTTCCCCGCCCTCCCTGGAATAAACCCACTCAATCATTTTTGGTAACAATGGTTGTAACCTTTGGGCACACGTTTTTGAGAATACTTTTAAAACTAAAGCTTCGCTTTTCTTCACCAATTCATCCCTCGTTGGAACTGAATCTGTGGCAGCCTAGAGGAAGAAATAACCACTTTTTGTAATCAATTCTTTGTGCTTGTTGGGTGCAGTGAGCGTGGCTGCATTTACCCGAAACCTTGTGCCAACTCCAGGCAAGTGATGCTAAGTCAAAGCTGATGGTAGAACATTTGTACCATAGAAGTGCTTTACAGAGTACACTTTACATTTACTGACTACATATTAATAAACGAATGTAATCAAGATTTTTGCACTAATAAAATTGAGGAGGGGGGTTGGCGAAAATGACACTTTATTAAAAGATTGTACATTTGTGTAGCTAATTTTGGTCTTTTTTACCCTTTCTATTTGATAATGAGGTTGATAGTATGCACAGCTTGGCCAGGCTCACTTCAGCGCAGTTTTAGATGTCGCTATTTAAGGCTAGTTGCTGGCCGCAGCGGTGACCTGCACCCCTTGTGTCACATGACTATTTTTCATGACTCAAAGAGGATAAGGTTACTAGAGATGAGCACGTTATAGAAAATTAGATTCAGCTGCTTTGCCGAATCTTACAATAAAATTCGCTTAGTCACAAAGTGCATTTTTTTGTAAGTAGCAGCGATAGCGCTGCCCGACATTACTGTACCCCTCAGATGTAGCGTTCATACATGATCGCGGCATCTGAGTGTAAAACCTGTGTAAAATGAACATTAAAAAGAATGAAATCAAACTTGCCACCTCCATTTGCTTGCGACGGGCAGGCCGCCACTATCTTGCTTGAAGATCTGGCTCCCTGAGATGATGTCATCATGCCTGCTGGCGTGGTGACGTCATACGCCACCACGCACAGGATTTCGGCTAAGATCTTCAGTCAAGCTAGCAGTTTTTTCTGTTTTTTAGACTATTAGGTTAGATTAGGTTAAATCAATTCATTACCATGAAGCACGAGAAAATTCAGTTTAGAGCTTAGAGACGAATCGAATTTATCCTGAAATTCGGATTCGATTCGCTCATCTCTAAAGGTCACCTCTGCTGCCAACGATTGGCTACACCGACGTCAAACAGAAAGTTTACATGTCCGGGCGGAGCAGCCCAGGACACAGACCGTATTTGCTAGGAGCCAGTGTCGGGAAGCAGGTAAGTATGCCTCCCTTTGCAGGTCTGCCACCCCCCTCCCCTTCCCACTACGAAATGTGCACAACCCCTTTGAGGGTCCTTTTACATGGACTGAAGATCATGCAGATTATTAGGGATATAAACACTAGTTCCTGATAATTGGCCTGTGTAAAAAGTGTTAACGATTACTCGATGAGCGGTTGTTCATCGGATGATTGTGTAGTTTTGCCGGCACCAAAAATCATTCTTCCTATGCAGCACATGTACTGTCTAAGCAACGATCTGCTGTGCAGGAACTGTGATTTTCAATGGGACATGTGTATATGTCGATCTCTTGTCCCCATGCAGGGGAGGTATCTGCTGCATGTAAATGTGCCACATATGAGACCCAATTTTATTAATATTGAGTACAATTAATATTGTAATTTTAATAATAATATAATAATATATGCTTTTTATTTGACAATGATGTGGTATTGTTTTGTTTAGTGCATGCAAATGTGGCCCTCATCTCCACTGATGATCAGGCAATTATCAAGAGTCTCCTTCATTCCCAATTATCTGCTTGACCATCGGTTTTTGTAAAACGACGCAAATTGCGGATTCGTAAAAAAAAATGGATGACATCCGTATGCCAGCCATTTTATTTTGCGGATCCATTGTAACAATGCCTAAAACGGACAAGAATAGGACATGTTCTATTTTTTTTGCGGGGCTACGGAACGGACATACTGATGCGGACAAGTCCGCGTTTTTTGCGGACCCATTGAAATCAATGGGTCCGCATCCTATCCGCAAAAAATAACGGAACGGACAGTTAGTTGTACAATTCCTGAGAAATTCAGGTGTATCCTGCAGTGGTCTCTATACCATCGAATACAACTGCATGAATAACTCAACACTGGAAGAACTGATCTGTCATCTCTACTTTCTCTCTAGAATGGAAAGTCTTATGAGGAGTTGAAAATGGAGCTGGGTGACTCAGCCGCCATACAGAGAATTACACGGGTATGCATACTGACCTTACTTCAGAAAGGAAATTCTGTGATTTATGCTATGTGCCATTACCTTTATACAAAATGCGCATTATATCCAGTATTACCAACATGAACCTTCATTACTGCAGTAAGCTTTGCATTTCTCAGTCTATTACTGTAAATGGTTTCTTGCAGGATGTCAATGGCATGGCCGTATCTCCCAGTACACCCAGCCCAAGCGCTAGCTTCCAATGCTTCCCACTGGAGGCCTTAAAAGAAAAGCAGAAGCATGAGCTGCCAGAGGGAGTAGATCCCGCCAGGAAAGAGGTGAGATGATTGGCAGACGGAGTAAAACCATGACAAAGTGGACACAGTATATACTGGTACTAACCATAATGAAGGTCTGTCAGTTATTCAGCTCTGCTACGTTTGTAGCCAGAAATATTTTACTGAACCACTGAGAACTTAAAGGGGTTGTCCGAGTTATATAAAAAAAAAATATAGCACTGTAAATCTGATGGGCAGCAATATATAACTAGGCTAAGCAAGTTTTATGTAAAAAAAATATATTTCCTCATTTCCCTGGATCTCTTCTGGCCCTTTCTTTACCTGCAATAACAACAATTTCTCATGAATATTTGTGCCTCTCCCCCTGCTCTGGAAAGGAAGTGGATAACAGTGCTGCCCTGAGTGACATGTCTGACTGCTGGAAGACTCAGCAGCATGTTGTATCTGTAGGACTACTAGTCCCAGCTGTACAATGACACTGCTGATACACACAGGATCTTCTCCCTACCTGTTCTTGTGCAATGCTCTGCAGAACATCTCTAGTCTGTCACCTCCTGTACCCAGCATTTGTCTCCTCACTGCCTGCAGCTACTCAGTAAAGCCTTCAGCCCTGAGTCTGTGCAGCTGAAGGGTTTAAGAATCCAGGGAGAGAGCAGATGGCAGCAGTGACGTTTCGTGTACAGACACATATTCGCTCTCTCAGGCTTGTGCTCGAAACATCATCAGAGCAGGGAGAGCTGACATCACAGGTCAAGTGACCCTCAGTTAAATCTGAGAAAGCAGCAAGTGGAGATAAAGTAAGTGAATTGTAAAGTCCTTACATTTGCCTAGTTAGAAACATACAAAAAACAAAAAAATAACTCAGACAACCCCTTTAATATACTGATAATTAAAGGGGTACTACAAACGTGTTCATGGGGCTATGCTTGATTTTAGAAGCTGATCCAATTTTCCCTTCCTCTATTCTTTTTTTTGTCCATGGCTTGGGTCTCCCACCTCAGCTAGGTCTCCTTCGAGGTGATCCCTCACTGGCCTGCCTGAGACGGTTTTACTTACTATGCTTTATGACGAATAATTGTATATTAATATAATACTTCATTTCTGCTTCTATCATAGACCTATCTCTCTGACCGGGATTTTATTGCTGCTTTTGGGATGACCAGGGGAGAATTTTCTGCATTACCTTCATGGAAACAATTGAATATAAAAAAGCAGCTTGGACTGTTCTAAGCTTCGCTCCATACCGCACAAGCCTGACGTCCTGGGAATTACCAAAGATCATCTTAATGCTTTAAAGCACAAGACATACAGGGGAAGACTCTGCTGTCAGATTGATACAAGATTATATCATGAGACTGCACTCACTATTTACTTCCCTTGAGCATTAGCCACATTAGAGATGACGTGTAAATGACATTATAGCGTAATGTGCAAGTCGTCAGATGCTATCGACTGGGCTTAGACAGTGAGCTCCTCTCCTATTCCCAGCATGCTTTGCTCTGGGGTTATTACTTGTGTGTCAAAAGTCCAGTAAAGGCATTCCCTTCTGCCTTATTATATATAATATACATGGATTAAAGGGGATCTCGCCAGGTTTAGAGGATCTGAGGATGGCATAAACTAGCGGCAGAGGCCGTGATTCCATGAATGTAATACTTACTGGGTTTGTTGCCAAAAATGCTGTTTATGCACTGCAGTCCTCTCAATGATGAGCGTGTGCTGTGTAGTTCTCAGTATTCATCTGCTGTGGTCTCCCTAATGCTAATTGACAGCTTTCTGCCTATGCATAGTACAAGGAGAAAGTTATAGATCAGAGACAGGGGTGGAGGGGAGCTGCACCTCATAAATACTGAGGACTGCATGGCGCACACTCACCATTGAGAGGACTCAAGTACAACAGCAGATAAAGAGGGAGATTTCTCATCTCTCTACAACAGTTTTCTGGCAAAAAAAAATGGAAATACCATATTTGGAACTTTTTAAATGCCATTGTGACAAACTTTTGTCCCAAGTGGCGATTCTGTGCCGCCATTGCCATTTTTCTGAAGAGTGGGCATGGCCATTGGAACCAACACATTTATCTTCTTTTAAGTCACTTTTCTCAGAGCTTCAGTAGATTTTTGATTAGGTGCACAGGCTGCTGGAGAATGCATCTAATATATGATGAAGCCTGCTCTTCGTCATAAATTAGGCACATCTTCTGACAGCGGAGGGGAGATCATAGACCGGCGTAAAATGGCGGTCTATGATAAATTTCCCCCAAAATGTACACCAACAAACCCAGTGATATCCCCATGGAATCAGGGTCTCTGTCACTAGATTAAGAGTATAAACCCGGTGACTGATTCCTTTGAGGTACTGTTGTGGTGATTTCATGTTTTTTTTTTTTTTAAGGTGCCATGATTAGTAAAGGCTATTTGCCATTTATTTCAGTTGGTACAAAAAGTATGCTTTTTGTGTTAACTTTATGACAATATTTGGAATAAAATTCTGAATGTATGCAAGAAAATCCAGTATTTGAGAACCATTATTTTGCTATAGCCGGGAGTGAACTAATTTTTATTATTAAAGGGGTTATCCCACAAATTGTAAACTCTTTTTTCACTTGCATATCTTCCCTTTCTGTCATGGCTGTGGAGTCGATAAGACAAAGCTCTGACTCCTGCATTTTATCTTACTATGACTCTGATTTCTTTATAAATGGGCAATAATTTAGTAATAACAAATTTCCTGTAGTGAAATGGTGACATTGGGCTTTTCTTACTAACATGTAAGTAATCAGGCTATTTAGATGGAACTTAAAGGGAATCTGTCACCCCAATTTTAGACCATTATGTACAGCAATAGCTGCGGTGTACTACAGATAAGGAGTCCAGATCACTATTTTTTTATTTTCCTACTGCCCCCGGTTCCCCCAGCTGTCAGCACTCAGAGCTGCACTGAAATACACAGTCCAGACTGCTGTGCTGTTCTAACATAATGGAGAGGACTCATGAGCAGATGCTCAGCAGTCCCGACAATGTATTTCATAAAAAGTTAGAAAAGCTCTATTTGTATGTTCTGGAAATGCAGAGAATCATGTGCAAGTATAATAGGCATGAAAGAAACATGTAAAACGTGTAGCTGCTATATTCAGTGCTCACTATAAAAGGGTTGCCAGGGAATAAATAACTTTTCACAGGTGCCACAGCCTGCCTCCACTATGGATTCATACCTGCTACTCGCAGCTCTGGTCCTGCATGCCGGCTCCCCTGTGTACATCTTTTGGTCCGGTACAACCCTGATCATCTCGCTTACTGCAGTCATTGACTGGATTCAGGGGTGATGTGTCCACAAGAGACACATCAGCACTGAAGCCAGTTATTGGCTGCAGCAGAGCAGGTGATTAGGGCTGTGCCAGAGACAAAGTAAACAAGCTGCGGACCAGAAGATGGACACAGTGGAGCCAGCATGGAGGACCAGAGCGGCAGGGAGCAGGCAAAAATTATTCTTTACATAGCAGAGGTAGGCTGCGTTTAAAGTTACTTATTTCGGGACAACACCTTTAGTACTGTCTTTCTGTTCTGTCTGGCAGATCTGAGATAATTGCAGGCATGCCCAGTGATATACTTCATCCTCCTGTCTTCACTACTGAGCAGGGGCAGCACAGTTCCAGACATTGTAACTTAGGCCCCATTCACACGTCCGTAGTGTGTTGCAACACACCTTGCCGCCAGCCCCATAGAGAAGCCTATACTTGTCCGCAATTGCGGGCAAGAATAGGACATGCTCTATATTATTGCGGAGCCGCCGGCCGGAAGATCGGCGGCACTCTCCGCAAATGCGGAGAACAGCAGAGAACACAGGAGAGGGGAGAACTGATTATCCATCACCACTATAACACCCTGCTTATCACTGTTTATAGTACAAGGACAGGAGAGAACACAGGAGAGGCTGACGAACTGATGTATGACGCGCCTGAGAACTGATTAGTCTATCACCACTAGAACACCTGCTTACTAACGTATCAAGGACAGTCTAGTACAAGGACATTGCAGAACACAGGAGAGGAGAAAACTGATTATCCATCACCACTATAACACCCTGCTTATCACTGTTTATAGTACAAGGACAGGAGAGAACACAGGAGAGGTGAGAACTGATTATCTATCACCACTGGAACACCCTGATTATCACTGATTATAGAATAAGGACAGCAGAGAACACAGGAGAGGTGAGAACTGATTATCTATCACCACTAGAACACACTGCTTATCACTGTTTATAGTACAAGGACAGGAGAAAACACAGGAGAGGTGAGAACTGATTATCGGTCACCATTAGAACACCCTGCCTATCACTATTCATAGTATAAGGACAGCAGAGAACACAGGAGAGGTGAGAACTGATTATCTATCACCACTGGAACACCCTGCTTATCACTGTTTATAGTATAAGGACAGGAGAGAACACAGGAGAGGTGAGAACTGATTATCTATCACCACTAGAACGCCCTGGTTGTCACTGTTTATAGTATAAGGACAGCAGAGAACACAGGAAAGGGGAAACTGATTGAAGAATGATGATGGCAACTCATCTCCAAAAAAATAAGCCCTTACACAGCTGCATCGAGAGAATAGAGAGAAAATGGCTGTACTGGTCTCCAGTGGCTTCTGAAAAGCAACATGGTGCCAACAAACCAATCCATCAAAATCTGCGCTGCAAAAAGCAAAAGGTGGTCTTTCCCTCCTGAATACTGCGGCGTATCCAAACAGCAGTTTATGTCCACATTTATGACATTTCCGTACCCAGTAGAATCCACCTAATAACTTAAAGGGCGTTTTGTGTCTCAGATGGCACAACATGGGCACTGAAATGCCATATCTGTGGAAAACTTTCGTACAGTACCCTGCTTATTAATTTCCACAAAACAAGTTTAGGGTCAAATTGCTCACTCCACCCCTTAATAATTACCTTAAGAGGTGTAATTTCCGATATAGGGTCATTTCTCGGGGGGTTCCATTTATTTTTTTCACCCCAGAGCCGCTACAGTTGTCAGCACAAGATGCGTAATTCATCAATTGTCATCAGTGGGGCCCCAGTAGTTGGGCTCCCTATGATTAGCTTCCATTTTTACATTTTTTTTTTTTAATAGTACAGCTCCAAAAAGTCTGTCATGCAATTGCATACTATAAAATAAACCGACACAATCTTGGATAATTTCAATATAATATACATTTTTGTACAATGTTAATTTTGTAAATGTAAAGTTTATTTCAGCCAGAAACACTGGGGCTGGAATGGTTTAGAACCGTGGTGGCTAACCTCCGGCACTCCAGCTGTGGTAAAACTACAACTCCCATAATGCACTCTTGCTTGGCTGTTTTCAGAACTCCATAGAAATGAATGGCGCATGCTGGGAGTCGTAGTTTCACCACAGCTGGAGTGCCGGAGGTTAGCCATCACTGGTTTAGAATGGCTCCTTAAGGCTGACTGGCTTCTGAAGACTGTGGTTCCTCTCCACATTCAAAGCGCACAAAATCCAACACTTGTACTCCATGTGGCTGGAGATACTGTCCTACAGTCAGGCCGGGCTCCAGCAGGAATGGCTGGGCCAACATTCTGGTTTCTGCCTCTCCAGCGGATTCATCCTCTATAGACCCCACTGACAAGGGATTCATGCCAACGACATGCTGGCCCAGCCTACGACCAAGTTCAGTAATGTTGCTTGTAGAACTTTCATCAGTCTTTCTACATACAACCAATGACCCATATTTGCCAAATGACATGTTAGTCAAGGACGGCAGGTCTGCTTGCAAAGCGCCATGCATGTATGACCCGATAAACATGTCAGGGGAGACCATGACCCATGCAGCCCTTCTCATTAACATGTTTTCTCCAAGTTTTCCTTCGAGACAAAAAGAGAAAAAGTAGAAATATAAGGTATAAAATGTGGAGACAAAATAAAGCTGAAATGAGCGACTTTAAAGCAAATTAATCTAGAATTGGGAAATCACAGAAGTTTTATAATGATAGCAATACCGTGTTATAGACTACATTAAGGCCCCTTTCGCATGAGCGAGTTTTCTGCGTGGTTGCAATGTGTGATTTGAACGCAGAGCTCCTGCACTGAATCCTGATCCATTCATTTCAATGGGTCTGTGTATACAAGCATTTTTTTTTTCACGCATCAGTTCTGCTATGCGTGAAAAACGAAGCATGTTCTATATTCTGCGTTCTTCATGCAGTCCTGGCCTTGTAGAAGTGAATGGAGCTTCAGTGAAAAAGTATAAGACCAAGAGCAAGCAAGTGCAGATGCAATGCGTTTTTCACTGATAGTTGCTAAGAGATGTTGTTTCAGCTTTTTATCACGCGAGCGAAAAACGCATCAAAACGCATTACACCCGCGCGGAAAAAACTGAACAACTGAACGCAATCGCAGACAAAGCTGACTAAACTTGCTTGCAAAATGGTGCTAGTTTCACTGAACGCACCCTGAACGCAACCGGAGGCACTCCGTTACGCTTGTGTGAAAGAGGCCTAACAGTAATTGTATCCCATCAGGATTTTAACTTACTCACTATAGACCTAAAGGGGTTTTCCACTACTTAGATATTGATGACCTATCCTGATTGATTGACCATCAGTATCTGACTGATGGGGTCAGACATCCCACAGCCCCACCAACCAACGGCACCAGAAACTATGCAGTGCACAGAACTGGAAGAACATGGGGGTACCCACAGTCTAGTGGCCGTGTCGGGGTACTGCACCCAGCTCCCTTTCCAGTGAATGGGAGGCAAGATGTGGTATGCCAAGTGCCAGAAACTACAAAGTGTACAGAGCCTTTTATCTATTGTATAGTCTCCGCCACCAGTGGCTGCTTGAAGCAGCTAATCAGTGAGGGTGCTGGAAGTCAGACCCCCACCCGATCTGATATTGATGTCCTATCCTGAGTCATCAGTATCTAAGTATCACAAACCCCCCTTAAAAATCTGCTCAAAATATGATAAGTGTTTCCCTTTTTAATCAATAAAATGTTTAATGGGGCTGGGACATTACAATAATAATGTTTTACCATCACACCATAACATACATATATGGTGGTCTGGGTTTGATACGGCAATTTTACAGAGAGCTGCGCACACCCCTTGAAAAAGCAGCCAGCCAATCTATTGGTGCGTAACCAGGTTGGTATCATGCTTGATGTCAATTCGGGAAGCTGTGCACCACGGCGTATTATTCATCTACATCTTTTTGTAACCTTTCCCCCACTATGAACAGTAATTATTGTGCATTACAGCTTGGCCATTTTGGATGTGCACAGTTCTCTAATACTGGAGCATGAAACCCTAGATTTTATATATGTTTTAGGTCACGACGGGCAGTTTGCACATTATGGATTTCTAAAGCTATTGGTCCTTTACTCATTTACTTGTGTGTATATGTATGTGTGTAGCATAAGGGTACGTTGGTGCGACGACAAATAGAGCACAACTACACTGCAACATTTGTCGCGCGACAATTTTTATAATGGTAGTCTATGGTGTCGCATTGCAACATGCTGCAAACGCGACACCATAGACTACCATTATAAAAATTGTTGCGCAACGTTAATGCAACAAATTGTCGCCGTGTGAACGTACCCTAAAACCATCTAACTGCTTCTGGGGTCCTTGTGCTTTATAATTGATAATACGTTTATCACTAGAACTGTGGCCCTTACCATCACCGGCTCTGTACAGTTTATGGCCCTGGAGGCTAAACAGCTGATCGGTGGGGGTACCAGTGGTTAGACCCTTACCGATCTGCCCATGATCTAAAAGTATATTATACATACCTATTGTCATTGCAAGAAGATCCTTGAGAGACAATTCCTCTGACTTCATTTGCAAAATCTCCTCACCCGGCAGGAAACACTGGAATAATAAAAACATAGTGAAAAATTCAATGTAAGCAGAGGTGTCAAAAAAACAACTGCACTACCCAAAAGGCTTCATACAACTGGATCCGGGACAATCCTTTCCCCTGAAAAGACATTATACCCATGGTGTTGCTATTGCATCTTTCACAAGGGGACACTGGAATTACCTGGACTGTTGCACTGGTTACTGATTTGTATTGAAGTTGCAACTATAGACTCACATGAGGGGTATTTATCATGAGGGTATGATCTGAAGTCAGTTTACTTGAGTCTGTACTGGTGCACTTTGTGCTCATTTTATCAAAGGTCGTACATTGTTTGATAAATTTGGAGAATCTGTAAATCTACAACTTGTCTAGAAATGCTACTACCGTTTTTTGCACCCCCCTGCTATTGGATAGACTTAAAGGCTGTGTACACCTTCAGAGGCAATTTGTTATTTTTATTTTTTATGATTGCAAAATAATCATTTTTGGATAAAAAAAAATAGGCTGTTCTGTATAGGGTTGCACCGAGTATCAAATTATCGATACTTTTGTACCGGTATCTATTTGATACCAGGATTTGCCTTTTACCGATACTAGGCTGCGCTATCACATAGCCGGCACCCGGCCTCTATGACAGTGAGCTGCGATCAGCGGCAGTTAACCCCTCAGGTGCGGCACCACAGGGGTTAACTGCCGCTGATCACAGCTCCCAGTCATAGAGGTCGGGGGCCGGCTATGTGATTCTGCCGCCGGCACCCACCTCCTGTATCTGTATTAAACGTTGATTATCTTCATTGGTGGCGCAGTGCAATCGTACAATCGCACCAGCAATAGGAGAAACTAAACTGGCCAATCAGAAAGTCAGCTTTAAAATAAACTTACTCCCTGAGCTCGTGTAAAATGGCTAACGATTGGCAGGATTCGCCCAATCATGTCACACACAATGTTTCGGATGAAATTTTCCAACCTGGCAGAGCACATTTTCAATACAGAAGTCTGCCCTCAGCCTTCTTTTCAAACCGTGGTTTCCCAGTTTCACGTGACTTGTATCTTATGTTTCTCAATAAATATTATCCCATTTTGTATGTACATTTTCCCCACTGGTAGCGCCCCCTACTGTTTCTCATTCTAGTCCACCCTCTCTTGCATTCAGAGGTGGACTAACAAGCTCAGTAGTTCTTCCCCTCAGTTAGTGA